>OZ038509.1:85544415-85571915 GCA_964036315.1 Acanthosepion esculentum
AATGAACATATGCTAGATTTCACAGTTCTAGCATCACTCTTTCATAGTCAGCCTACGAACTTTTTATCCCTCCCTCTTACCTGGAGAGAACCAATTCACTTATTAATATGAAGAGCTGAAATGAACATATAAGATTTCACAGTTCTAGCATCATTCTTTCATAGTCAGCCTACGACCTTTTTATCCCTCCCTCGTACCTGGAGAGAACCAATTCACTTATTAATATGAAGAGCTGAAATGAACATATGCAAGATTTCACAGTTCTAGCATCATTCTTTCATAGTCAGCCTACGACCTTTTTATCCCTCCCTCGTACCTGGAGAGGACCAATTCACTTATTAATATGAAGAGCTGAAATGAACATATGCAAGATTTCACAGTTCTAGCATCATTCTTTCATAGTCAGCCTACGATCTTTTTATCCCTCCCTCGTACCTGGAGAGAAACAATTCACTTATTAATATGAAGAGCTGAAATGAACATATACAAGATTTCACAGTTCTAGCATCACTCTTTCATAGTCAGCCTACGAACTTTTTATCCCTCCCTCTTACCTGGAGAGAACCAATTCACTTATTAATATGAAGAGCTGAAATGAACATATAAGATTTCACAGTTCTAGCATCATTCTTTCATAGTCAGCCTACGACCTTTTTAACCCTCCCTCGTACCTGGAGAGAACCAATTCACTTATTAATATGAAGAGCTGAAATGAACATATGCAAGATTTCACAGTTCTAGCATCACTCTTTCATAGTCAGCCTATGAACTTTTTATCCCTCCCACTTACCTGGAGAGAACCAATTCACTTATTAATATGAAGAGCTGAAATGAACATATAAGATTTCACAGTTCTAGCATCATTCTTTCATAGTCAGCCTACGACCTTTTTATCCCTCCCTCGTACCTGGAGAGGACCAATTCACTTATTAATATGAAGAGCTGAAATGAACATATAAGATTTCACAGTTCTAGCATCAATCTTTCATAGTCAGCCTACGTCCTTTTTATCCCTCCCTCGTACCTGGAGAGGACCAATTCACTTATTAATATGTAGAGCTGAAATGAACATATGCAAGATTTCACAGTTCTAGCATCACTCTTTCATAGTCAGCCTACGAACGTTTTATCCCTCCCTCTTACCTGGAGAGAAACAATTCACTTATTAATATGAAGAGCTGAAATGAACATATGCAAGATTTCACAGTTCTAGCATCATTCTTTCATAGTCAGCCTACGACCTTTTTATCCCTCCCTCGCACCTGGAGAGAACCAGTTCACTTATTAATATGAAGAGCTGAAATGAACATATAAGATTTCACAGTTCTAGCATCATTCTTTCATAGTCAGCCTACGACCTTTTTAACCCTCCCTCGTACCTGGAGAGAACCAATTCACTTATTAATATGAAGAGCTGAAATGAACATATAAGATTTCACAGTTCTAGCATCATTCTTTCATAGTCAGCCTACGACCTTTTTATCCCTCCCTCGTACCTGGAGAGAACCAATTCACTTATTAATATGAAGAGCTGAAATGAACATATGTAAGATTTCACAGTCCTAGCATCACTCTTTCATAGTCAGCCTACGACCTTTTTATCCTTCCCTCGCACCTGGAGAGAACCAGTTCACTTATTAATATGAAGAGCTGAAATGAAAATATGCAAGATTTCACAGTTCTAGCATCATTCTTTCATAGTCAGCCTACGACCTTTTTATCCCTCCCTCGTACCTGGAGAGAACCAATTCACTTATTAATATGAAGAGCTTAAATGAACATATGCAAGATTTCACAGTTCTAGCATCATTCTTTCATAGTCAGCCTACGACCTTTTTATCCCTCCCTCGTACCTGGAGAGGACCAATTCACTTATTAATATGAAGAGCTGAAATGAACATATGCAAGATTTCACAGTTCTAGCATCATTCTTTCATAGTCAGCCTACGACCTTTTTATCCCTCCCTCGCACCTGGAGAGAACCAGTTCACTTATTAATATGAAGAGCTGAAATGAAAATATGCAAGATTTCACAGTTCTAGCATCATTCTTTCATAGTCAGCCTACGACCTTTTTATCCCTCCCTCGTACCTGGAGAGAACCAATTCACTTATTAATATGAAGAGCTGAAATGAACATATGCAAGATTTCACAGTTATAGCATCACTCTTTCATAGTCAGCCTACGACCTTTTTATCCCTCACTCGCACCTGGAGAGAAACACTTCACTTATTAATATGAAGAGCTGAAATGAAAATATGCAAGATTTCACAGTTCTAGCTTCATTCTTTCATAGTCAGCCTACGACCTTTTTATCCCTCCCTCGCACCTGGAGAGAACCAATTCACTTATTAATATGAAGAGCTTAAATGAACATATGCAAGATTTCACAGTTCTAGCATCATTCTTTCATAGTCAGCCTACGACCTTTTTATCCCTCCCTCGTACCTGGAGAGGACCAATTCACTTATTAATATGAAGAGCTGAAATGAACATATGCAAGATTTCACAGTTCTAGCATCATTCTTTCATAGTCAGCCTCCGACCTTTTTATCCCTCCCTCGCACCTGGAGAGAACCAGTTCACTTATTAATATGAAGAGCTGAAATGAAAATATGCAAGATTTCACAGTTCTAGCATCACTCTTTCATAGTCAGCCTACGAACATTTTATCCCTCCCTCGTACCTGGAGAGAAACAATTCACTTATTAATAAGAAGGGCTGAAATGAACATATGCAAGATTTCACAGTTCTAGCATCATTCTTTTATAGTCAGCCTACGACCTTTTTATCCCTCCCTCGTACCTGGAGAGGACCAATTCACTTATCAATATGAAGAGCTGAAATGAACATATGCAAGATTTCACAGTTCTAGCATCATTCTTTCATAGTCAGCCTACGACCTTTTTATCCCTCCCTCGTACCTCGAGAGAACCAGTTCACTTATTAATATGAAGAGCTGAAATGAACATATAAGATTTCACAGTTCTAGCATCATTCTTTCATAGTCAGCCTACGAACTTTTTATCCCTCCCTCGTACCTCGAGAGAAACAATTCACTTATTAATATGAAGAGATGAAATGAACATATGCAAGATTTCACAGTTCTAGCATCACTCTTTCATAGTCAGCCTACGAACTTTTTATCCCTCCCTCGTACCTCGAGAGTAACAATTCACTTATTAATATGAAGAGATGAAATGAACATATGCAAGATTTCACAGTTCTAGCATCACTCTTTCATAGTCAGCCTACGAACTTTTTATCCCTCCCTCGTACCTCGAGAGAAACAATTCACTTATTAATATGAAGAGATGAAATGAACATATGCAAGATTTCACAGTTCTAGCATCACTCTTTCATAGTCAGCCTACGAACTTTTTATCCCTCCCTCGTACCTCGAGAGAAACAATTCACTTATTAATATGAAGAGATGAAATGAACATATGCAAGATTTCACAGTTCTAGCATCACTCTTTCATAGTCAGCCTACGAACTTTTTATCCCTCCCTCGTACCTCGAGAGAAACAATTCACTTATTAATATGAAGAGATGAAATGAACATATGCAAGATTTCACAGTTCTAGCATCACTCTTTCATAGTCAGCCTACGAACTTTTTATCCCACCCTCGTACCTCGAGAGAAACAATTCACTTATTAATATGAAGAGATGAAATGAACATATGCAAGATTTCACAGTTCTAGCATCATTCTTTCATAGTCAGCCTACGAACTTTTTATCCCTCCCTCGTACCTCGAGAGAAACAATTCACTTATTAATATGAAGAGATGAAATGAACATATGCAAGATTTCACAGTTCTAGCATCACTCTTTCATAGTCAGCCTACGAACTTTTTATCCCTCCCTCGTACCTCGAGAGAAACAATTCACTTATTAATATGAAGAGATGAAATGAACATATGCAAGATTTCACAGTTCTAGCATCACTCTTTCATAGTCAGCCTACGAACTTTTTATCCCACCCTCGTACCTCGAGAGAAACAATTCACTTATTAATATGAAGAGATGAAATGAACATATGCAAGATTTCACAGTTCTACCATCATTCTTTCATAGTCAGCCTACGAACTTTTTATCCCTCCCTCGTACCTGGAGAGAATCAATTCACTTATTAATAAGAAGAGCTGAAATGAACATATGCAAGATTTCACAGTTCTAGCATCATTCTTTCATAGTCAGCCTACGACCTTTTTATCCCTCCCTCGCACCTGGAGAGAACCAGTTCACTTATTAATATGAAGAGCTGAAATGAAAATATGCAAGATTTCACAGTTCTAGCATCATTCTTTCATAGCCAGCCTACGACCTTTTTATCCCTCCCTCGTACCTGGAGAGAACCAATTCACTTATTAATATGAAGAGCTTAAATGAACATATGCAAGATTTCACAGTTCTAGCATCATTCTTTCATAGTCAGCCTACGACCTTTTTATCCCTTCCTCGTACCTGGAGAGGACCAATTCACTTATTAATATGAAGAGCTGAAATGAACATATGCAAGATTTCACAGTTCTAGCATCATTCTTTCATAGTCAGCCTGCGACCTTTTTATCCCTCCCTCGTACCTGGAGAGGACCAATTCACTTATTAATATGAAGAGCTGAAATGAACATATGCAAGATTTCACAGTTCTAGCATCATTCTTTCATAGTCAGCCTACGACCTTTTTATCCCTCCCTCGCACCTGGAGAGAACCAGTTCACTTATTAATATGAAGAGCTGAAATGAACATATGCAAGATTTCACAGTTCTAGCATCATTCTTTCATAGTCAGCCTACGACCTTTTTATCCCTCCCTCGCACCTGGAGAGAACCAATTCACTTATTAATATGAAGAGCTTAAATGAACATATGCAAGATTTCACAGTTCTAGCATCATTCTTTCATAGTCAGCCTACGACCTTTTTATCCCTCCCTCGTACCTGGAGAGGACCAATTCACTTATTAATATGAAGAGCTGAAATGAACATATGCAAGATTTCACAGTTCTAGCATCATTCTTTCATAGTCAGCCTACGACCTTTTTATCCCTCCCTCGCACCTGGAGAGAACCAATTCACTTATTAATATGAAGAGCTGAAATGAAAATATGCAAGATTTCACAGTTCTAGCATCATTCTTTCATAGTCAGCCTTCGACCTTTTTATCCCTCCCTCGCACCTGGAGAGAACCAGTTCACTTATTAATATGAAGAGCTGAAATGAACATATGCAAGATTTCACAGTTGTAGCATCACTCTTTCATAGTCAGCCTACGACCTTTTTATCCCTCCCTCGCACCTGGAGAGAACCAGTTCACTTATTAATATGAAGAGCTGAAATGAAAATATGCAAGATTTCACAGTTCTAGCATCATTCTTTCATAGTCAGCCTACGACCTTTTTATCCCTCCCTCGTACCTGGAGAGAACCAATTCACTTATTAATATGAAGAGCTTAAATGAACATATGCAAGATTTCACAGTTCTAGCATCATTCTTTCATAGTCAGCCTACGACCTTTTTATCCCTCCCTCGTACCTGGAGAGGACCAATTCACTTATTATGAAGAGCTGAAATGAACATATGCAAGATTTCACAGTTCTAGCATCATTCTTTCATAGTCAGCCTGCGACCTTTTTATCCCTCCCTCGTACCTGGAGAGGACCAATTCACTTATTAATATGAAGAGCTGAAATGAACATATGCAAGATTTCACAGTTCTAGCATCATTCTTTCATAGTCAGCCTACGACCTTTTTATCCCTCCCTCGCACCTGGAGAGAACCAGTTCACTTATTAATATGAAGAGCTGAAATGAAAATATGCAAGATTTCACAGTTCTAGCATCATTCTTTCATAGTCAGCCTACGACCTTTTTATCCCTCCCTCGCACCTGGAGAGAACCAGTTCACTTATTAATATGAAGAGCTGAAATGAACATATGCAAGATTTCACAGTTCTAGCATCATTCTTTCATAGTCAGCCTACGACCTTTTTATCCCTCCCTCGCACCTGGAGAGAACCAATTCACTTATTAATATGAAGAGCTTAAATGAACATATGCAAGATTTCACAGTTCTAGCATCATTTTTTATAGTCAGCCTACGACCTTTTTATCCCTCCCTCGTACCTGGAGAGAACCAATTCACTTATTAATATGAAGAGCTGAAATGAACATATGCAAGATTTCACAGTTCTAGCATCACTCTTTCATAGTCAGTCTACGAACTTTTTATCCCTCCCTCGTACCTGGAGAGGACCAATTCACTTATTAATAAGAAGAGCTGAAATGAACATATGCAAGATTTCACAGTTCTAGCATCATTCTTTCATAGTCAGCCTACGACCTTTTTATCCCTCCCTCTTACCTGGAGAGAACCAATTCACTTATTAATATGAAGAACTGAAATGAACATATGCAAGAATTCACAGTTCTAGCACAATTCTTTCATAGTCAGCCTACGACCTTTTTATCCCTCCCTCTTACCTGGAGAGAACCAATTCACTTATTAATATGAAGAGCTCAAATGAACATATGCAAGATTTCACAGTTCTAGCATCATTCTTTTATATTCAGCCTACGACCTTTTTATCCCTCCCTCGTACCTGGAGAGGACCAATTCACTTATTAATATGAAGAGCTGAAATGAACATATGCAAGATTTCACAGTTCTAGCATCATTCTTTCATAGTCAGCCTACGACCTTTTTATCCCTCCCTCGTACCTGGAGAGAACCAATTCACTTATTAATAAGAAGAGCTGAAATGAACATATGCAAGATTTCACAGTCCTAGCATCATTCTTTCATAGTCAGCCTACGACCTTTTTATCCCACCCTCGTACCTGGAGAGAACCAATTCACTTATTAATATGAAGAGCTGAAATGAACATAAGCAAGATTTCACAGTTCTAGCATCACTCTTTCATAGTCAGCCTACGAACATTTTATCCCTCCCTCGTACCTGAAGAGAAACAATTCACTTATTAATAAGAAGAGCTGAAATGAACATATGCAAGATTTCACAGTTCTAGCATCATTCTTTTATAGTCAGCCTACGACCTTTTTATCCTTCCCTCGTACCTGGAGAGAACCAATTCACTTATTAATATGAAGAGCTGAATTGAACATATGCAAGAATTCACAGTTCTAGCATCATTCTTTCATCGTCAGCCTACGACCTTTTTATCCCTCCCTCGTACCTGGAGAGAACCAATTCACTTATTAATAAGAAGAGCTGAAATGAACATATGCAAGATTTCACAGTTCTAGCATCATTCTTTCATAGTCAGCCTACGATCTTTTTATCTCTCCCTCTTACCTGGAGAGAACCAATTCACTTATTAATATGAAAAGCTGAAATGAACATATGCAAGAATTCACAGTTCTAGCATCATTCTTTCATAGTCAGCCTACGACCTTTTTATCCCTCCCTCGTACCTGGAGAGAACCAATTCACTTATTAATATGAAGAGCTGAAATGAACATATGCAAGAATTCACAGTTCTAGCACCATTCTTTCATAGTCGGCCTACGACCTTTTTATCCCTCCCTCTTACCTGGAGAGAACCAATTCACTTATTAATATGAAGAGCTGAAATGAACATAAGCAAGATTTCACAGTTCTAGCATCACTCTTTCATAGTCAGCCTACGAACATTTTATCCCTCTCTCGTACCTGGAGAGAAACAATTCACTTATTAATAAGAAGAGCTGAAATGAACATATACAAGATTTCACAGTTCTAGCATCATTCTTTTATAGTCAGCCTACGACCTTTTTATCCCTCCCTCGTACCTGGAGAGAACCAATTCACTTATTAATATGAAGAGCTGAAATGAACATATGCAAGAATTCACAGTTCTAGCATCATTCTTTCATAGTCAGCCTACGACCTTTTTATCCCTCCCTCGTACCTGGAGAGGACCAATTCACTTATTAATAAGAAGAGCTGAAATGAACATATGCAAGATTTCACAGTTCTAGCATCACTCTTTCATAGTCAGTCTACGAACTTTTTATCCCTCCCTCGTACCTGGAGAGGACCAATTCACTTATTAATAAGAAGAGCTGAAATGAACATATGCAAGATTTCACAGTTCTAGCATCATTCTTTCATAGTCAGCCTACGACCTTTTTATCCCTCCCTCTTACCTGGAGAGAACCAATTCACTTATTAATATGAAGAACTGAAATGAACATATGCAAGAATTCACAGTTCTAGCACAATTCTTTCATAGTCAGCCTACGACCTTTTTATCCCTCCCTCTTACCTGGAGAGAACCAATTCACTTATTAATATGAAGAGCTCAAATGAACATATGCAAGATTTCACAGTTCTAGCATCATTCTTTTATATTCAGCCTACGACCTTTTTATCCCTCCCTCGTACCTGGAGAGGACCAATTCACTTATTAATATGAAGAGCTGAAATGAACATATGCAAGATTTCACAGTTCTAGCATCATTCTTTCATAGTCAGCCTACGACCTTTTTATCCCTCCCTCGTACCTGGAGAGAACCAATTCACTTATTAATAAGAAGAGCTGAAATGAACATATGCAAGATTTCACAGTCCTAGCATCATTCTTTCATAGTCAGCCTACGACCTTTTTATCCCACCCTCGTACCTGGAGAGAACCAATTCACTTATTAATATGAAGAGCTGAAATGAACATAAGCAAGATTTCACAGTTCTAGCATCACTCTTTCATAGTCAGCCTACGAACATTTTATCCCTCCCTCGTACCTGAAGAGAAACAATTCACTTATTAATAAGAAGAGCTGAAATGAACATATGCAAGATTTCACAGTTCTAGCATCATTCTTTTATAGTCAGCCTACGACCTTTTTATCCTTCCCTCGTACCTGGAGAGAACCAATTCACTTTTTAATATGAAGAGCTGAATTGAACATATGCAAGAATTCACAGTTCTAGCATCATTCTTTCATCGTCAGCCTACGACCTTTTTATCCCTCCCTCGTACCTGGAGAGAACCAATTCACTTATTAATAAGAAGAGCTGAAATGAACATATGCAAGATTTCACAGTTCTAGCATCATTCTTTCATAGTCAGCCTACGACCTTTTTATCTCTCCCTCTTACCTGGAGAGAACCAATTCACTTATTAATATGAAAAGCTGAAATGAACATATGCAAGAATTCACAGTTCTAGCATCATTCTTTCATAGTCAGCCTACGACCTTTTTATCCCTCCCTCGTACCTGGAGAGAACCAATTCACTTATTAATATGAAGAGCTGAAATGAACATATGCAAGAATTCACAGTTCTAGCACCATTCTTTCATAGTCGGCCTACGACCTTTTTATCCCTCCCTCTTACCTGGAGAGAACCAATTCACTTATTAATATGAAGAGCTGAAATGAACATAAGCAAGATTTCACAGTTCTAGCATCACTCTTTCATAGTCAGCCTACGAACATTTTATCCCTCTCTCGTACCTGGAGAGAAACAATTCACTTATTAATAAGAAGAGCTGAAATGAACATATACAAGATTTCACAGTTCTAGCATCATTCTTTTATAGTCAGCCTACGACCTTTTTATCCCTCCCTCGTACCTGGAGAGAACCAATTCACTTATTAATATGAAGAGCTGAAATGAACATATGCAAGAATTCACAGTTCTAGCATCATTCTTTCATAGTCAGCCTACGACCTTTTTATCCCTCCCTCGTACCTGGAGAGGACCAATTCACTTATTAATAAGAAGAGCTGAAATGAACATATGCAAGATTTCACAGTTCTAGCATCACTCTTTCATAGTCAGTCTACGAACTTTTTATCCCTCCCTCGTACCTGGAGAGGACCAATTCACTTATTAATAAGAAGAGCTGAAATGAACATATGCAAGATTTCACAGTTCTAGCATCATTCTTTCATAGTCAGCCTACGAACATTTTATCCCTCTCTCGTACCTGGAGAGAAACAATTCACTTATTAATAAGAAGAGCTGAAATGAACATATACAAGATTTCACAGTTCTAGCATCATTCTTTTATAGTCAGCCTACGACCTTTTTATCCCTCCCTCGTACCTGGAGAGAACCAATTCACTTATTAATATGAAGAGCTGAAATGAACATATGCAAGAATTCACAGTTCTAGCATCATTCTTTCATAGTCAGCCTACGACCTTTTTATCCCTCCCTCGTACCTGGAGAGGACCAATTCACTTATTAATAAGAAGAGCTGAAATGAACATATGCAAGATTTCACAGTTCTAGCATCATTCTTTCATAGTCAGCCTACGACCTTTTTATCCCTCCCTCGTACCTGGAGAGAACCAATTCACTTATTAATATGAAGAGCTTAAATGAACATATGCAAGATTTCACAGTTCTAGCATCATTCTTTCATAGTCAGCCTACGACCTTTTTATCCCTCCCTCGTACCTGGAGAGGACCAATTCACTTATTATGAAGAGCTGAAATGAACATATGCAAGATTTCACAGTTCTAGCATCATTCTTTCATAGTCAGCCTGCGACCTTTTTATCCCTCCCTCGTACCTGGAGAGGACCAATTCACTTATTAATATGAAGAGCTGAAATGAACATATGCAAGATTTCACAGTTCTAGCATCATTCTTTCATAGTCAGCCTACGACCTTTTTATCCCTCCCTCGCACCTGGAGAGAACCAGTTCACTTATTAATATGAAGAGCTGAAATGAAAATATGCAAGATTTCACAGTTCTAGCATCATTCTTTCATAGTCAGCCTACGACCTTTTTATCCCTCCCTCGCACCTGGAGAGAACCAGTTCACTTATTAATATGAAGAGCTGAAATGAACATATGCAAGATTTCACAGTTCTAGCATCATTCTTTCATAGTCAGCCTACGACCTTTTTATCCCTCCCTCGCACCTGGAGAGAACCAATTCACTTATTAATATGAAGAGCTTAAATGAACATATGCAAGATTTCACAGTTCTAGCATCATTCTTTTATAGTCAGCCTACGACCTTTTTATCCCTCCCTCGTACCTGGAGAGAACCAATTCACTTATTAATATGAAGAGCTGAAATGAACATATGCAAGAATTCACAGTTCTAGCATCATTCTTTCATAGTCAGCCTACGACCTTTTTATCCCTCCCTCGTACCTGGAGAGAACCAATTCACTTATTAATAAGAAGAGCTGAAATGAACATATGCAAGATTTCACAGTTCTAGCATCACTCTTTCATAGTCAGTCTACGAACTTTTTATCCCTCCCTCGTACCTGGAGAGGACCAATTCACTTATTAATAAGAAGAGCTGAAATGAACATATGCAAGATTTCACAGTTCTAGCATCATTCTTTCATAGTCAGCCTACGACCTTTTTATCCCTCCCTCTTACCTGGAGAGAACCAATTCACTTATTAATATGAAGAACTGAAATGAACATATGCAAGAATTCACAGTTCTAGCACAATTCTTTCATAGTCAGCCTACGACCTTTTTATCCCTCCCTCTTACCTGGAGAGAACCAATTCACTTATTAATATGAAGAGCTCAAATGAACATATGCAAGATTTCACAGTTCTAGCATCATTCTTTTATATTCAGCCTACGACCTTTTTATCCCTCCCTCGTACCTGGAGAGGACCAATTCACTTATTAATATGAAGAGCTGAAATGAACATATGCAAGATTTCACAGTTCTAGCATCATTCTTTCATAGTCAGCCTACGACCTTTTTATCCCTCCCTCGTACCTGGAGAGAACCAATTCACTTATTAATAAGAAGAGCTGAAATGAACATATGCAAGATTTCACAGTCCTAGCATCATTCTTTCATAGTCAGCCTACGACCTTTTTATCCCACCCTCGTACCTGGAGAGAACCAATTCACTTATTAATATGAAGAGCTGAAATGAACATAAGCAAGATTTCACAGTTCTAGCATCACTCTTTCATAGTCAGCCTACGAACATTTTATCCCTCCCTCGTACCTGAAGAGAAACAATTCACTTATTAATAAGAAGAGCTGAAATGAACATATGCAAGATTTCACAGTTCTAGCATCATTCTTTTATAGTCAGCCTACGACCTTTTTATCCTTCCCTCGTACCTGGAGAGAACCAATTCACTTATTAATATGAAGAGCTGAATTGAACATATGCAAGAATTCACAGTTCTAGCATCATTCTTTCATCGTCAGCCTACGACCTTTTTATCCCTCCCTCGTACCTGGAGAGAACCAATTCACTTATTAATAAGAAGAGCTGAAATGAACATATGCAAGATTTCACAGTTCTAGCATCATTCTTTCATAGTCAGCCTACGATCTTTTTATCTCTCCCTCTTACCTGGAGAGAACCAATTCACTTATTAATATGAAAAGCTGAAATGAACATATGCAAGAATTCACAGTTCTAGCATCATTCTTTCATAGTCAGCCTACGACCTTTTTATCCCTCCCTCGTACCTGGAGAGAACCAATTCACTTATTAATATGAAGAGCTGAAATGAACATATGCAAGAATTCACAGTTCTAGCACCATTCTTTCATAGTCGGCCTACGACCTTTTTATCCCTCCCTCTTACCTGGAGAGAACCAATTCACTTATTAATATGAAGAGCTGAAATGAACATAAGCAAGATTTCACAGTTCTAGCATCACTCTTTCATAGTCAGCCTACGAACATTTTATCCCTCTCTCGTACCTGGAGAGAAACAATTCACTTATTAATAAGAAGAGCTGAAATGAACATATACAAGATTTCACAGTTCTAGCATCATTCTTTTATAGTCAGCCTACGACCTTTTTATCCCTCCCTCGTACCTGGAGAGAACCAATTCACTTATTAATATGAAGAGCTGAAATGAACATATGCAAGAATTCACAGTTCTAGCATCATTCTTTCATAGTCAGCCTACGACCTTTTTATCCCTCCCTCGTACCTGGAGAGGACCAATTCACTTATTAATAAGAAGAGCTGAAATGAACATATGCAAGATTTCACAGTTCTAGCATCACTCTTTCATAGTCAGTCTACGAACTTTTTATCCCTCCCTCGTACCTGGAGAGGACCAATTCACTTATTAATAAGAAGAGCTGAAATGAACATATGCAAGATTTCACAGTTCTAGCATCATTCTTTCATAGTCAGCCTACGACCTTTTTATCCCTCCCTCTTACCTGGAGAGAACCAATTCACTTATTAATATGAAGAACTGAAATGAACATATGCAAGAATTCACAGTTCTAGCACAATTCTTTCATAGTCAGCCTACGACCTTTTTATCCCTCCCTCTTACCTGGAGAGAACCAATTCACTTATTAATATGAAGAGCTCAAATGAACATATGCAAGATTTCACAGTTCTAGCATCATTCTTTTATATTCAGCCTACGACCTTTTTATCCCTCCCTCGTACCTGGAGAGGACCAATTCACTTATTAATATGAAGAGCTGAAATGAACATATGCAAGATTTCACAGTTCTAGCATCATTCTTTCATAGTCAGCCTACGACCTTTTTATCCCTCCCTCGTACCTGGAGAGAACCAATTCACTTATTAATAAGAAGAGCTGAAATGAACATATGCAAGATTTCACAGTCCTAGCATCATTCTTTCATAGTCAGCCTACGACCTTTTTATCCCACCCTCGTACCTGGAGAGAACCAATTCACTTATTAATATGAAGAGCTGAAATGAACATAAGCAAGATTTCACAGTTCTAGCATCACTCTTTCATAGTCAGCCTACGAACATTTTATCCCTCCCTCGTACCTGAAGAGAAACAATTCACTTATTAATAAGAAGAGCTGAAATGAACATATGCAAGATTTCACAGTTCTAGCATCATTCTTTTATAGTCAGCCTACGACCTTTTTATCCTTCCCTCGTACCTGGAGAGAACCAATTCACTTTTTAATATGAAGAGCTGAATTGAACATATGCAAGAATTCACAGTTCTAGCATCATTCTTTCATCGTCAGCCTACGACCTTTTTATCCCTCCCTCGTACCTGGAGAGAACCAATTCACTTATTAATAAGAAGAGCTGAAATGAACATATGCAAGATTTCACAGTTCTAGCATCATTCTTTCATAGTCAGCCTACGACCTTTTTATCTCTCCCTCTTACCTGGAGAGAACCAATTCACTTATTAATATGAAAAGCTGAAATGAACATATGCAAGAATTCACAGTTCTAGCATCATTCTTTCATAGTCAGCCTACGACCTTTTTATCCCTCCCTCGTACCTGGAGAGAACCAATTCACTTATTAATATGAAGAGCTGAAATGAACATATGCAAGAATTCACAGTTCTAGCACCATTCTTTCATAGTCGGCCTACGACCTTTTTATCCCTCCCTCTTACCTGGAGAGAACCAATTCACTTATTAATATGAAGAGCTGAAATGAACATAAGCAAGATTTCACAGTTCTAGCATCACTCTTTCATAGTCAGCCTACGAACATTTTATCCCTCTCTCGTACCTGGAGAGAAACAATTCACTTATTAATAAGAAGAGCTGAAATGAACATATACAAGATTTCACAGTTCTAGCATCATTCTTTTATAGTCAGCCTACGACCTTTTTATCCCTCCCTCGTACCTGGAGAGAACCAATTCACTTATTAATATGAAGAGCTGAAATGAACATATGCAAGAATTCACAGTTCTAGCATCATTCTTTCATAGTCAGCCTACGACCTTTTTATCCCTCCCTCGTACCTGGAGAGGACCAATTCACTTATTAATAAGAAGAGCTGAAATGAACATATGCAAGATTTCACAGTTCTAGCATCACTCTTTCATAGTCAGTCTACGAACTTTTTATCCCTCCCTCGTACCTGGAGAGGACCAATTCACTTATTAATAAGAAGAGCTGAAATGAACATATGCAAGATTTCACAGTTCTAGCATCATTCTTTCATAGTCAGCCTACGAACATTTTATCCCTCTCTCGTACCTGGAGAGAAACAATTCACTTATTAATAAGAAGAGCTGAAATGAACATATACAAGATTTCACAGTTCTAGCATCATTCTTTTATAGTCAGCCTACGACCTTTTTATCCCTCCCTCGTACCTGGAGAGAACCAATTCACTTATTAATATGAAGAGCTGAAATGAACATATGCAAGAATTCACAGTTCTAGCATCATTCTTTCATAGTCAGCCTACGACCTTTTTATCCCTCCCTCGTACCTGGAGAGGACCAATTCACTTATTAATAAGAAGAGCTGAAATGAACATATGCAAGATTTCACAGTTCTAGCATCACTCTTTCATAGTCAGTCTACGAACTTTTTATCCCTCCCTCGTACCTGGAGAGGACCAATTCACTTATTAATAAGAAGATCTGAAATGAACATATGCAAGATTTCACAGTTCTAGCATCATTCTTTCATAGTCAGCCTACGACCTTTTTATCCCTCCCTCTTACCTGGAGAGAACCAATTCACTTATTAATATGAAGAACTGAAATGAACATATGCAAGAATTCACAGTTCTAGCACAATTCTTTCATAGTCAGCCTACGACCTTTTTATCCCTCCCTCTTACCTGGAGAGAACCAATTCACTTATTAATATGAAGAGCTCAAATGAACATATGCAAGATTTCACAGTTCTAGCATCATTCTTTTATATTCAGCCTACGACCTTTTTATCCCTCCCTCGTACCTGGAGAGGACCAATTCACTTATTAATATGAAGAGCTGAAATGAACATATGCAAGATTTCACAGTTCTAGCATCATTCTTTCATAGTCAGCCTACGACCTTTTTATCCCTCCCTCGTACCTGGAGAGAACCAATTCACTTATTAATAAGAAGAGCTGAAATGAACATATGCAAGATTTCACAGTCCTAGCATCATTCTTTCATAGTCAGCCTACGACCTTTTTATCCCACCCTCGTACCTGGAGAGAACCAATTCACTTATTAATATGAAGAGCTGAAATGAACATAAGCAAGATTTCACAGTTCTAGCATCACTCTTTCATAGTCAGCCTACGAACATTTTATCCCTCCCTCGTACCTGAAGAGAAACAATTCACTTATTAATAAGAAGAGCTGAAATGAACATATGCAAGATTTCACAGTTCTAGCATCATTCTTTTATAGTCAGCCTACGACCTTTTTATCCCTCCCTCGTACCTGGAGAGAACCAATTCACTTATTAATATGAAGAGCTGAAATGAACATATGCAAGAATTCACAGTTCTAGCATCATTCTTTCATCGTCAGCCTACGACCTTTTTATCCCTCCCTCGTACCTGGAGAGAACCAATTCACTTATTAATAAGAAGAGCTGAAATGAACATATGCAAGATTTCACAGTTCTAGCATCATTCTTTCATAGTCAGCCTACGACCTTTTTATCCCTCCCTCTTACCTGGAGAGAACCAATTCACTTATTAATATGAAAAGCTGAAATGAACATATGCAAGAATTCACAGTTCTAGCATCATTCTTTCATAGTCAGCCTACGACCTTTTTATCCCTCCCTCGTACCTGGAGAGAACCAATTCACTTATTAATATGAAGAGCTGAAATGAACATATGCAAGAATTCACAGTTCTAGCACCATTCTTTCATAGTCGGCCTACGACCTTTTTATCCCTCCCTCTTACCTGGAGAGAACCAATTCACTTATTAATATGAAGAGCTGAAATGAACATATGCAAGATTTCACAGTCCTAGCATCATTCTTTCATAGTCAGCCTACAACATTTTTATCCCTCCCTCGTACCTGGAGAGAACCAATTCACTTATTAATATGAAGAGCTGACATGAACACATGCAAGATTTCACAGTTCTAGCATCATTCTTTCATAGTCAGCCTACGACCTTTTTATCCCTCCCTCGCACCTGGAGAGAACCAATTCACTTATTAATATGAAGAGCTGAAAAGAAAATATGCAAGATTTCACAGTTCTAGCATCATTCTTTCATAGTCAGCCTACGACCTTTTTATCCCTCCCTCGTACCTGGAGAGAACCAATTCACTTATTAATATGAAGAGCTGAAATGAACATATAAGATTTCACAGTTCTAGCATCACTCTTTCATAGTCAGCCTACGAACATTTTATCCCTCCCTCGTACCTGGAGAGAACCAATTCACTTATTAATAAGAAGAGCTGAAATGAACATATGAAAGATTTCACTGTTCTAGCATCACTCTTTCTTAGTCAGCCTACGAACTTTTTAACCCTCCCTCGTACCTGGAGAGAAACAATTCACTTATTACTAAGAAGAGCTGAAATTAATGTCTACACTTTTCTGTCCACCCTCGTAATTTAAATAATACATAAAAAGATGTTCTTATTCATTTAATTACTTACAAAATGTTTATCCAATACAACTCAAGATGTTATTGTTGTTAGAAGAGGTGGTAAGACGTGTTGATTATGAGGTCATGTGCGATGGATTTCGGTTGACCCTAGAGTTGAAGCAGTTCACATTGCAATGATACTTTCGGGTACTTGTTCCACAAAGTATCGGTTCTCGTAAAGAACCAGTTTGAATAGAAAGTTCTTCTGAATATGGGAGGTATGAGGATGGTTCGACACTGTGAATCCGGCATGGCAGGCCCTAGTCGCGATGGTATGAACTGGTGGATCTAAGGAGTGGTGCTGATTTTGAACATTTACCATAAAAATATTTCCAGGCTTGTGGCGTTTCGTCTGTGGGGAAATGGCTGCTGGGCTGAAAATAATATTCGTGATGCCCCCTGAAACGATTTCAAGCTTTGTCAAGGCTGAAATGTAAGGAGTGTACAGTTTCAGCCTAGATATGGCAGCAATACATACGTTTTGGTCTGGTCTGACTATTACTGGAGATAATACATACTTTTTTAGGCCTCGTCAGGGAAGCTTCCGATTCAGTTTGGACATATATTAGAAACCTCCACTCGAAAATTCGATCATCACGACGTGTTCTCTTCTAGTATATGCTAAAAAAATAAGTCATTTTTTTAATAATTTTATTTTATATATTATAATTTTATTTCTGATAATTTTATTTCATATAATATTAATTTTATTTTAATCATTTTATTTATATAACATTAATTTTATTTTTCATCATTTTATTTTATATAATATTATAATTTTATTTTTAATACTTATATTTTATATAATATAATTTTAATTTTAATAATTTTATTTTATTTTATATAATATTATTTTATTTTTAATAATTTTTTTGATATAATAGTAATATTGTTTTTAATTATTTCATTTTATATATTATAATTTCATTTTTAATAATTATATTTTATATAATGTAATTTTATTTTTAATAATTTTATTTTATATATTATAATTTTATTTTTAATAATTTTATTTTATATAATATTTTAATTTTATTTTTAATAATTTTATTATACACGCGCACGCATTTTATAGACGATTTTCTTTAGTGTCATTTTTTAGAGCCAATTTTCTCTCTGCAAAAGGCCCAAGAGCCACTCCAGTTAGGGGGTTATAGAGTAAAAGGTATCACTTCTGTAACAGACAGAGTTTCGGAACCACACACAAACACGCACACATATATATATATTTTATTGAAATTGGAGTAGATTTGAACAGTGAAATTAGATCAGAACAATTTTGTTTACTGATGGGAATCTGATCTAGCCCATTTGGAATTGGGTCATTAGGAAGACAATGTAAGATGATCGAAATAATTTTTATCGGTTAAAATATGAAATAGAGCTTAATAAGGCTATGAGGAACTTTGAAATTCACATGATTTTGTGTTGAAGGTAGCACTCTTGATAATCGGGTTAGGGCCATGGGTCGATTTATGATCAGCCAGGTTTATCTATATAAACGCGCACAGAAATATGTTGCCAGTGGTTGGCTCATTTGCCGTCGAGTGCAGTCGAGCTGGGTAGAGAGGTGTCGGAGACTGGAAGTGACGTCAGAGATTGGAACTAAACGCCCGCAAACATATTTTGTTGATATAAGTACGAAGAAGCGAATTACTCCTCCCACAATCTAAGACTGATACTGCTTCTATTATTACTACCACTGGAAACGGAAACATCGAACAAGCTACAATAATCAAAAGATTGTTTTGGGCTCGTCTGTCGTCGAGTGCAGTCGAGCTGGGTGGAGAGATATCGGAGACTGGAAGTAACGTCAGGGATTGGGGCAAAACCCCCGCTAACATGTAAAAAAACGCCAGGTGCAATTGGAAGTGAAAAAGAAGGAAAACATTTTAGAGAGAACCGAGAACCAATTCTAAACAAGAAACAAGTGATAAACCTTTTCAAAAGACCGGGGAGGTGTGCGAACCGGACGATAGTCAAAAATATCTACTCCTCTTGAGGAAAGAAATGCAAATAACTTGTAAATAAAAATTCAGAATTTTAGCCGGGGACGTTAGAAGTATAGAGTTGAAGTAGACTTTACAAGGAACCGGAAGCCCAATTCTAAAGAGGAAACAGACCTGGGAGGAGTGTGAACCGGGCGATAGGCAAGCCTATTTGTGAACAGATCTCATGGACAATTACTCTTGTGTAGTGCGTTCCATCCTCTAGATACATCATACTTGCGGACGTGAGCGATCATGGCTCTTCACAACATCCTATCCTTTGTAGCTCTCAGTAACGTTTCTACTTTTGCCATCCCTCCCTGCTCCCGTTCCAGCATCTATTCGCACAAGCTCACCAGGAATGTGTCCCACAGCCTCCCTATGACCATTTTACTTAATCAATTCACACGAAGCAAGGCGATAATGCCACTAAGACGCAAGAAGCTACTGCGAGTGAAATAGAGTGAGACGAATTTAGGAGCCGGAAACCCAATCCTAAATAGGAAACAAGGGATAAAAATCTACTTCTGTTCAACAGGCCGGGGAGGAGCGTGAACCGAGCGATGGGCGTGCCCGTGTCTATTGCTTTCGATGCTTCCCTGTGAATGTCAAATTCTCTGAGACTTCCTTCCTCATTATGTGTCCGAGAAATGTCATGTGCTTCTTTCTGATTATGCTTATATCAGTGTCTTAAGATTTTCCTCACGTCATCCTCATTGCTTACGAGCTCCGTCCATGGCATTCTCAGTATCCTTCTGTAGAACCGCATTTATGCTGCCTCAAGTCTTCTCTTCATCTGTGAAGGAATTGTCCAGTAATATTACAGAGCAGTTTAGCACCGTTTTCCATATCTGTCTATATTTCTGACATGAGGTATTGCAATCATTGTTCGAACGCTTGCCCTAGTCTTTATTGCCATATTCACGACGTTTCAGGTGATTGGAATTTCGAACTGAACCCTAGATTGTTCTAGTTCCACGTGCCATGCCTCTTCCATATGTCTCAGTTATCTTCCTTTAACTAAACTCTCCAATTTTGTTTTTTCAAAACCGCTGTAGCCAGTTATAGAACTCACAACTCTTTGGGTCAAGTTACTGGATCCAAACAACGCTTTTATCCACTGCACCATGTGTCCAGTTCGAAATTGCAATCACCTGAAGAAGTCCTGAACGTACAACGGCCGAAACGCCGTGAATATGGAAATAAGGATGAGAACAATAGTCCGAATAATCTAAATAATCTTTTTCCGTTTTCCTAAGAAAATCGTCCTGTTTCTTTGATTAGTTTTGGGAAGGCATCTTTCAATTCGCAGTTCAAAATGTCTACCAAACGGGAAAGATGCTGCGAACTCCATAGGCCGAACATGTGAAGAACGATGAAGTTTTAGAGAAAATGGAAATAAAAAGGAAATTAATACTTAACATCAGGAAGAGACAGTTGAGTATTCGGGGGCACATAATGAGGAAAGAGGGCTTGGAAAATCTGACACTCACAGGACAGATTGAAGGCAAGAGGGACAGAGGAAAGAGGGCTTGGAAAATCTGATACTCACAGGACAGATTGAAGGCAAGAGGGACAGGGGAAAGAGGGCTTGGAAAATCTGATACTCACAGGACAGATTGAAGGCAAGAGGGACAGAGGAAAGAGGACTTGGAAAATCTGATACTCACAGGAGAGATTGAAGGCAAGAGGACAGAGGAAAGAGGGCTTGGAAAATTTGATACTCACAGGACAGATTGAAGGCAAGTGGGACAGAGGAAAGACGGCTTGGAAAATCTGATACTCACAGGACAGATTGAAGGCAAAACGGACAGGGGAAAGAGGGCTTGGAAAATCTGATACTCACAGGACATATTGAAGGCAAGAGGGACAGGGGAAAGAGGGCTTGGAAAATCTGATACTCACAGGACAGATTGAAGGCAAGAGGGACAGAGGAAAGACGGCTTGGAAAATCTGATACTCACAGGACATATTGAAGGCAAGAGGGACAGGGGAAAGAGGGCTTGGAAAATTTGATACTCACAGGACAGATTGAAGGCAAAACGGACAGGGGAAAGAGGGCTTGGAAAATCTGATACTCACAGGACATATTGAAGGCAAGAGGGACAGGGGAAAGAGGGCTTGGAAAATCTGATACTCACAGGACAGATTGAAGGCAAGAGGGACAGAGGAAAGACGGCTTGGAAAATCTGATACTCACAGGACAGATTGAAGGCAAGACGGACAGGGGAAAGAGGGCTTGGAAAATCTGATACTCACAGGACAGATTGAAAGCAAGAGGGAGAGAGGAAAGAGGGCTTGGAAAATTTGATACTCACAGGACATATTGAAGGCAAGAGGGACAGAGGAAAGAGGGCTTGGAAAATCTGATACTCACAGGACATATTGAAGGCAAAAGGGATTGAGGAAATCAACGCGTAACTTACTTAGTGAGCTTGAGTAAATGGATGGCAGAAGAGGCCAGAGGAGAAATAACAGAACGACGAGGTTTATTAAGATCTACAAGTAATAGGAAGCTGTGGAGTGCAATGAACGTCTACGTCCTGAGAGGACACGGTACATAAAGCCGAAGAATTCGTAGTCCGTATTTGGCTTTTGTCTATTGCTGGCAAATATGCATTCTGTCTTCTTTAATTAGTCCTTTCTTCATGCTTTCTTTTACCACCTTCTGTCGGGGGGGGGGGGGGTCCTGTAGTTTGCCCTTATAAGAAATCCCGATAGAGTTTCCAGTTCCATTAGCTCCATTAATATCAAGCTTTGTAAACACTTTTTTTTAACACCTTCGTATAGGGTATTAGTTCGTAAGTTGGGGACCCTCAACTTGGTGTAATGGTTAGCAAGCTTGTCTCGCTAAAACAATTACGACTGAGTAATGTCTTCGCTCCTCACTGGGTAAGCCCATACTTTCAGCCTTGTACCACGTCTACGCTACACTTAAAAATCATTTGGGTCCCTCGACGTGGTATAAAGTTTAGCAACCTTGTCTACGACTGAATCGTGAGTTCGATCCTCACTGGGTGCACCACATTTACGGCCTTGTGCCACATCTACGCTACGCTCGACGTGGTGTAAATCTTAGCAAGCTTATCTACGAGTAAGTAGTGGGTTCGTCCCTCACTGCGTGCCCCATTTTTTCGGCCTTGTGTCACATCTAAACTAAGCTAAAAAATCAATTGGGTCCCTCGACGTGGTGTAAGGGTTAGCAAGCTTGTCTTGCTAGAACAATTACGATTGAGTAGGGAGTCCGGTCCTCACTGGGTGCCCCATACATTCGGTCTTGTGCCACGTCAAAGGGCCCCCAAAGCCTTGGGAAAACACTTTGGGGCCCTTGATGTGATGTAATATTTAGCATGCTTTTCTCGCTAAAACAATTGCGATTGAGTTGTGATGAGTTCGATCCTCACTGGGTGCCCCATACTTTGGGCCGTGTGCCACATCTAAACTACACTTAAAAATCATTTGGGACCCTCTTCATGGTGTAAGGGCTGGCAAGGTTATCTCGCCATAACAATTAGGACTGAGTAGTGGGCACGATCCTCACTGGGTGTCCCATACTTTCGGTCTTGTGCCACAAAGCCAAGTTGTGCCTAGCAGACAATTACGATAGGAGTGAATTCGTGAGCGCCCAAAACGAGTATCCTTCTCCTTCTTCTTCTTCTTCTTCTTCTTTTGATTATCCTACCTTTGTTGTTCTTTTCCTTCTACTGTTTCTTCTGTTTCTTCATCTTCTTTTTCTTCTTCTTCTTCTTCTTCTTCTTCTTCTTCTTCTTCTTCTTCTTCTTCTTCTTCTTAATCTTCTTCTTCTTCTTCTTCTTCTTCTTCTTCCTCTTAATCTTCTTCTTTTTCTTCTTCTTTTTTTTTCTTCTTCTTCTTCTTCTTCTTCTGCTTCTTCTTCTTTTTCTTCTTCTCCTTCTTCTTTTTCTTCTTCTTCTTCTTCTTCTTAATCTTCTTCTTCTTCTTCTTCTTCTTCCTCTTAATCTTCTTCTTTTTCTTCTTCTTTTTTTTTCTTCTTCTTCTTCTTCTTCTTCTGCTTCTTCTTCTTTTTCTTCTTCTCCTTCTTCTTTTTCTTCTTCTTCTTCTTTTTCTTCTTCTTCTACTTCTTCTTCTTCTTCTTTTTCTTCTTCTACTCCTTCTTCATCTTCTTTTTTGTTGTTGTTCTTCTTCTTCTGTTTCTTATTTGTTCTTCTTCTTTTTATTATCCTACCTTTGTTGTACTTTTTTTCTACTATTTGTTCTTCTTCTTCTTCTTCGTCTTCTTCTTCGTCGTCTTCTTTGTTTATCCCTTTTTCTTAAGTTTCATGTCTGCCTTTATCATCTCTTTCCTCTTCTTCCCAGCTTCTTCTATCTCCTTCTCCTCCTCCTACTTCTTCTTCTTCCCCCTCCTCCTTTCCTTCATTATTTTCTTATATCATAGGTTTCATGTTTTTCTTTACAATCTCTTTCTTCTTCTTCTTCTTCTTCTTCTTCTTCTTCTTCTTCTTCTTCTTCTTCTTCTTCTTCTTCTTCTTCTTCTTCCTGCTTCCTCTGTCCCAAATCGTTCTGTGTTTTTCCGTTCTTTTTATTCCTTCTCAAATTCTTCTTCTTCTTCTTTTTCTTCTTTTTCTTCTTCTTCTTTTTCTTCCCTCCTCCTCCTCCTCCTCCTTCTTCTTCTTCTCCTTCTATTTCTTCTTCTTCTTCTTCTTCTACTTCTTCTTCTTCTCCTTCTTCTTCTTCTTTTTCTTTTTCTATTTCTTCTCCTTCTTCTTCTTTTTCTTCTCCTTCTTCTTCTTCTTCTTCTTCTTCTTCTTCTTCTTCCTGCTTCCTCTGTCCCAAATCGTTCTGTTTTTTTCCGTTCTTTTTATTCCTTCTCAAATTCTTCTTCTCCTTCTCCTTCTTCTTTTTCTTTTTCTTCCTCTTCTTCTTCTTCTTCTTCTTCTTCTTCTTCTCGTTCTTCTTCTCGTTCTTCTTCTTCTTCTTCTTTGTTTATCCCTTTTTCTTAAGTTTCATGTCTGTCTTTATCATCTCTTTCCTCTTCTTCCCCAGCTTCTTCTATCTCCTTCTCCTCCTCCTACTTCTTCTTCTTCCCCCTCCTCCTTTCCTTCATTATTTTCTTATATCATAGGTTTCATGTTTTTCTTTACAATCTCTTTCTTCTTCTTCTTCTTCTTCTTCTTCTTCTTCTTCTTCTTCTTCTTCTTCTTCTTCTTCTTCTTCTTCCGTTCCTTCTTTTTCTTCTTCTTATTTTTCTTCTTTTCTTCTTCTTCTTCTTCTTCCGTTCCTTCTTTTTCTTCTTCTTATTTTTCTTCTTTTCTTCTTCTTCCGTTCCTTCTTTTTGTTCTTCTCATTTTTCTTCTTTTCTTCTTCTTTTCCTTCTTATTTTTCTTCTTCCATTCCTACTTCTTTTGCTTCTTCCTTTCCATTTCTTCTTTTTCTTCTTCTTTTCCTTCTTCTTTTTTGTTTTCCATCTTCTTTTCTTCTTCTTTTCTTCTTCTTTTCTTCTTTTCTTCTTATTTTTTCTTCTTTTCCTTCTTTTCTTCTTCCTTTCCTTCTTATTATTCTTCTTTTCCTCCTACTTCTTCTTTTCCTTCTTCGTTTCTTCTTTTATTCTCCTTTTTCTTTTCCTTCTTCTTTTCTCCTTTTCTTCTCCCTTTCCTTCTTCATTTCCTTCTTTTCTTCTTTCTTTCTTTCTTATTTGTCTTCTTTTATTCTGCTTTTTTTCTTCTTTTTCTTCTTCTTCTTTTCTTCTTTTCCTTCTTTCTTCTTCCTTTCCTTCTAATTCTTCTTCTTTTCCTTCTTTTCTTCTTTCATTTTCATCTTTTTTTCCCATTTGTTCTTTTCTCCATTTCCTTTTTCTTTTCTTCTTCCTTTCCTTCTTATTCTCCTTTTTCTTTTCCTTCTTCTTTTCTTCTTGTTTTCCTTCTTCTTTTCTACTTTTCTTTCCTTACTTTTTTCTTCTTCTTTTTTTCTTCTTCTTTTCCTTCTTCCTTTCTTTCTTCTCTTCTTCTTCTTGTTCTTCCTTTCCTTCTTCTTTTTCTTCTTGTTGTTCTTCTTTTCCTACATTTTTTCTTCTTTTCTTCTTCCTTTCCTTCTTATTTTTCTTCTTTTTTCTTCTTCTTATTTTTCCTCTTTTTATTTTTCCTCTCCCTTTCCTACCCCTTCCTTTCCATATTCTTCTTTTATTCTTCTTTTTCTTCTTTTCCTTGTTCTTCTTCTTTACCTTCTTTTTCTTCTTTTTCTTCTTCTTTACCTTCTTTTTTTCTTATCTTTCTTCTTTTCTTCTTCCTTTCCTTCTTCTTTCTTCTTTTATTCTTGTTTTCTTCTTCTTTTCCTTCTTTTTTCTTTTCCTTCCATTTTTCTTCTTTTATTCTCCTTTTTCATCTTTTCATTCTTTTTTTCTCCTTTTATTCTTCTTTTCCTCCTTCTTTTCTTCTTTTTCTTTTCTTCTTTTCTTCTTTTCCCTCTTCTTTCCTTTTTCCTTTACTTCTTATTTTTCTTATTTTCTTTCTTATTTTCCTTTCCTTTTCTTCTGTTTTTCTTCTTCTTTTCTTCTTTTCTTTTTCTTTTTCTTCTTCCCTTCCTTCTTATTTTTCTTCTTTTCTTTCTTATTTTTCTTCTTGTTTTTCTTCTTCTTTTCCTTCTTTCTTTCTTTTCCTTCTTCTTTTCTTTTTTCTTCTTATTCTTCTTTTCCGTCTTCTTTTCTTATTTTCTTCTTCTTTTCTTCTTTCTCTACTTCTTCTTTTCCTTCTTCTTTTCTTCTTCTTTTCCTTCTTCTTTTCTTCTTCTTTTTCTTCTTTTCTTCTTCTTTTTCTTCTTTCTCTTCTTCTTCTTCTTCTTCTTCTTCTTCTTTTTCTATGTGCTGTGTCCCTTCATGACGTAGGCGATCTCGGTTCTCCTCCACTTCCCGTCCTTTGTCGCCTTTAATAAGTTTTTTCGCCTTTTCGCTGTATCTCCCGATGTTTGTTCTGCAAACCATTTGCACAAGCCTACAAAGATGCTTACTCGCTGCTTTCCTCTGCCCCTCTTGCCTTCAAAATGTCCTATGGGTGTCAAATTCTCCAAGCCCTCTTTCCTCATTATGTGCCTGAGAAATTCAAAATGCATCTGCATGATGTTAAGCATAAGTTTTTATTTTGTTTCCATTTTTTTTTTAATCTCCGTGTTCGGTCACGTGTTCATGAAATTCTCAGCATCCTTCTGTAGAGCCACATTTCGGTCGCCTCAAGTCTCTTCTCCATCAGCGATGAGATAATCCAGCATTCACTGCCATATTACATAGAAGTTCAGTACTCTTTTCTTTTGTTTCCAATAAAAAAAATTTCCTGTTTCTTAATACTTTGTCTAGCTTTTGGAAGGCATCTTTCGCTATCGCAATGACCCTTCGGATTGGGGTCTCGCACTCTCCATCGTCCGTTAAAAAAACGCTTCCGAGATATTTCAATTTAAAGCAGTTGTTTAATTTTGGTATTTACAAGTTGTAATTCGCAAGTCGGCCTGTTTGTTGACAACCACACATTTAACTCCTACC
Source organism: Acanthosepion esculentum (assembly GCA_964036315.1). Classification (NCBI taxonomy): domain Eukaryota; kingdom Metazoa; phylum Mollusca; class Cephalopoda; order Sepiida; family Sepiidae; genus Acanthosepion; species Acanthosepion esculentum. Next base: position 85,571,211 of record OZ038509.1, read on the forward strand.
GACAATACAATTCTAGACACATTTACGCACTAACATTTTATATATATATATATATATATATGTGTGTGTGTGTGTGTGTGTGTGTGTGTGTGTGTGTACACCCACACGTGTGTTTTTGTAATGAAAATAAACACACTCACGCAAGTCTTTTCAATAGCTTAATTGGTAATTTTGTTTCTCCAGTAACTGCAAAAATGTTATTACTACTATATTTATTAGTGTTACTAATGTACCACAAACCACTCCAATTACTTGTTGTACTCCAACTACTACTAATTAAGCTTGTGTGTAGTTGGGATACCAACCACCAACTCAAGAAGTAGTTGCTATACTACTAGTAACCACAGGAAAACGAAGAAAAAATGTATCGACAAGATACTGCAACTACATTTACGAAAGCAAGTACTACAAAGCATTAGTAGTACCAATTGTTTGATAGTAGTAGTCACACCAAAAAGCCGTTAGTTACACCGATATCGGCAAAGACCCATGCAAAATAGTAAGTGAAGTTTTTTTTTTTACTTTGCATGTTTGTAAACTTTCGCTTATTTTTTATTCAAATTGATTGCCTTTTTTTTCATTTTTTTTTTTTTTTTTTCTAATGACTTTGCTGATTTTACTAGATAAATATTTCGACCGTGTTTATTTAACCATTCGACTTATGGACTGTAAAAAAAAAAAAAAACGCGACGTCGAGAAAAACCC
>OZ038509.1:85591915-85594415 GCA_964036315.1 Acanthosepion esculentum
TTAAAAAGAAAAAAAAAAGGGAATATTAGAGAGGGAAACTGGATATGTAGGTCACAATAGGAAGAGGTATCATCATTTCAATTTACAACTAAATACGTTCTTATTGTTTCATGCCTGGCGGTTGCTTTTATTATGAAACAGACTGTCGCTGCTGGGTGTTGACTTCAATGTCCACTTTTATATTTCCATATGCTATATATATAAATATATATATTTAAAGACATTTTTCTGTTTAACATTGTTTTTATAGATACAAGTATTTAAGTAAATGCTCTGTTTATAATAAACAGTATTAAACACCATTTACCGGCCTGAATGAAAATTTCTCGGACATTCAGGCCGGTAAATGTTATTTAATACTGTTTATTATAAACAGAGCATTTGCTTAAATACTTGTATCTATAAAAAGAATGTTAAACATGAAAATGTCTTTAAATAATTGTCGGACTTTGTCCATTTCATAATGTGTGACGTCATTTGTTTACATGTGATACGCCATGAGCAGTTATGAATGTACGTGAGAGATTCATGGAAGATTATAGTTTAAAGACAGTAAATTCGACCTTGCCAACTGAACGATCCTCTGTGGCCGAATCGGTTAAGGCAAGTCAGGCTATATGACGGTTCCGTATAGGATACAGGTTCGAATCCTGTCGGAGGACTTTGTCCATTTCATAATATATATATATATATATATGTGTGTGTGTGTGTGTGTGTGTGTGTGTGTGTGTTAAAGTGTATCAGGGATAGCCACATATGGAGTATGATTTTTACGATGAAAATGCATTGGAAATGATTTTTACGATGAAAATGCATTGGAAATGATTTTTACGATGAAAATGCATTGGCCAATGATTTTTACTATGAAAATGCATTGGAAATGATTTTTACTATGAAAATGCATTGGAAATGATTTTTATGATGAAAATGCATTGGAAATGATTTTTACGATGAAAATGCATTGGCCAATGATTTTTACTATGAAAATGCATTGGAAATGATTTTTACTATGAAAATGCATTGGCAATGATTTTTATGATGAAAATGCATTAGAAATGATTTTTATTATGAAAAGGCATTGGAAATGATTTTTATTATGAAAATGCATTGGAAATGATTTTTACTATGAAAATGCATAGGAAATGATTTTTACTATGAAAATGCATTGGCCAATGATTTTTACTATGAAAATGTATAGGAAATGATTTTTACTATGAAAATGCATTGGCAATGATTTTTATGATGAAAATGCATTAGAAATGATTTTTATTATGAAAAGGCATTGGAAATGATTTTTATTATGAAAATGCATTGGAAATGATTTTTACTATGAAAATGCATAGGAAATGATTTTTACTATGAAAATGCATTGGCCAATGATTTTTACTATGAAAATGTATAGGAAATGATTTTTACTATGAAAATGCATTGGCAATGATTTTTATGATGAAAATGCATTAGAAATGATTTTTATTATGAAAATGCATTGGAAATGATTTTTATTATGAAAATGCATTGGAAATGATTTTTACTATGAAAATGCATTGGAAATAATTTTTATTATGAAAATGCATTGGCCAATGATTTTTACTATGAAAATGCATTGGCCAATGATTTGTGCTATAAAATGCATTCTAAATAATTCCGAGTAGCCATTTTATTAATTGTAACATTCCCTAAAATAGATTTGACGTATAAACAAAAAATATTTTTATTTCATGCATATAAACATGGCAAATAAAAATAATCTAAAAATTATTTTTTAAGAATAATAATACATTTCATATCGCCTGCAATCTGAATGGAATAATTTTGGTAGCCTCCAATGAGGATCGAACTCCTTACAAAATAACTTCAATCAATTTGGGATTGCATTCCTAGCACTGAATCTGGAACGAGGCGTCAGACAATCAGCGATTTTATTTTTTATCCATCTGGCATGCAGTCAGAAAATAACATTCAGTTACGTGCAAATACCCTCGGGAATAGTATGAATACACCATATCTCCCCCATCTATGGGTTAATTAGTATGATTTGTATCACTAAATCATAATTATCGTGAAGGCATGAATCTGTTCCTTCTACTTTGCTCTGTTGCATTGCCAGATCACGTGACACTTGCCGATGGAACTTCGATTTAAAGACAAGTCGGTACATGTTTACTGGGTATCCTCCCGAGACTAGTGGTAGGTAAACTTTAGTATAATAATAATGGTATAATTAGTATATTGTTCATATATATTGAATTATGAGTTGAACATATATTGAATTATATACATATATAGTTAAAGACATTTTTATGTTTAAAATTCTTTTTATAGATACGAGTATTTAAGTAAATGCTCTGTTTTATAATAAACAGTATTAAATAACATTTACCGGCCTGAATGTCCGAGAAATTTTCATAGAAAATATTCGTCCTCCGACAGGATTCGAACCTGTATCCTATACGGGACCGTCATATAGCCTGACGTGCCTTAACCGATTCGGCCACAGAGG
>OZ038509.1:85599415-85604415 GCA_964036315.1 Acanthosepion esculentum
ATAGATAGATAGATAGATAGATAGATAGATAGATATCAACAGACTGGGATAGATAGATAGATAGATAGATAGATAGATAGATAGATAGATAGATAGATATCAACAGACTGGGATAGATAGATAGATAGATAGATAGATAGATAGATAGATAGATAGATAGATAGATATCAACAGACTGGGACAGATAGATAGATAGATAGATAGATAGATAGATAGATATCAACAGACTGGGACAGATAGATAGATAGATAGATAGATAGATAGATATCAACAGACTGGGACAGATAGATAGATAGATAGATAGATAGATAGATAGATAGATAGATATCAACAGACTGGGACAGATAGATAGATAGATAGATAGATAGATAGATAGATAGATATCAACAGACTGGGACAGATAGATAGATAGATAGATATCAACAGACTGGGACAGATAGATAGATAGATAGATATCAACAGACTGGGACAGATAGATAGATAGATAGATATCAACAGACTGGTACAGATAGATAGATAGATAGATATCAACAGACTGGTACAGATAGATAGATAGATAGATATCAACAGACTGGTACAGATAGATAGATAGATAGATATCAACAGACTCGGACAGATAGATAGATAGATAGATATCAACAGACTCGGACAGATAGATAGATAGATAGATATCAACAGACTGGGATAGATAGATAGATAGATAGATATCAACAGACTGGGACAGATAGATAGATAGATAGATAGATAGATATCAACAGACTGGGACAGATAGATAGATAGATAGATAGATAGATATCAACAGACTGGGACAGATAGATAGATAGATAGATAGATAGATAGATATCAACAGACTGGGACAGATAGATAGATAGATAGATAGATAGATAGATAGATATCAACAGACTGGGACAGATAGATAGATAGATAGATAGATAGATATCAACAGACTGGGACAGATAGATAGATAGATAGATAGATAAATAGATATCAACAGACTGGGACAGATAGATAGATAAATAGATAGATAGATAGATAGATAGATAGATATCAACAGACTGGGACAGATAGATAGATAGATAGATAGATAGATAGATAGATAGATAGATAGATAGATAGATATCAACAGACTGGGACAGATAGATAGATAGATAGATAGATAGATAGATAGATAGATATCAACAGACTGGGACAGATAGATAGATAGATAGATAGATAGATATCAACAGACTGGGACAGATAGATAGATAGATAGATATCAACAGACTGGGACAGATAGATAGATAGATAGATAGATAGATAGATAGATAGATAGATAGATAGATAGATATCAACAGACTGGGACAGATAGATAGATAGATAGATATCAACAGACTGGGACAGATAGATAGATAGATAGATAGATAGATAGATATCAACAGACTGGGATAGATAGATAGATAGATAGATAGATAGATATCAACAGACTGGGACAGATAGATAGATAGATAGATAGATAGATAGATAGATAGATAGATAGATAGATAGATATCAACAGACTGGGACAGATAGATAGATAGATAGATAGATAGATAGATAGATAGATATCAACAGACTGGGACAGATAGATAGATAGATAGATAGATAGATAGATAGATAGATAGATATCAACAGACTGGGACAGATAGATAGATAGATAGATATCAACAGACTGGGACAGATAGATAGATAGATAGATAGATATCAACAGACTGGGACAGATAGATAGATAGATAGATATCAACAGACTGGGACAGATAGATAGATAGATAGATATCAACAGACTGGGACAGATAGATATATAGATAGATAGATAGATATCAACAGACTGGGACAGATAGATAGATAGATAGATAGATAGATAGATAGATAGATATCAACAGACTGGGACAGATAGATAGATAGATAGATAGATAGATAGATAGATAGATAGATAGATATCAACAGACTGGGACAGATATATATATAGATAGATAGATAGATATCAACAGACTGGGACAGATAGATATATAGATAGATAGATAGATATCAACAGACTGGGACACATAGATATATAGATAGATAGATAGATAGATATCAACAGACTGGGACACATAGATAGATATATAAGAACAGACTGATATAGATAGATAAGAACAAACTGATATAGATAGATAGATAGATAAGAACAAACTGATATAGATAGATAAGAACAAACTGAGATAGATAAATAGATAAGAACAGACTTAGATAGATAGATAGATAGATAGATAAGAACAAACTTAGATAGATAGATAGATAAGAACAGACTTAGATAGATAGATAGATAGATAGATAGATAAGAACAGACTTAAATAGATAGATAAGAACATACTTAGATAGATAGATAGATAAGAACAGACTTAGATAGAGAGATAGATAGCTAGATAGATAAGAACAAACTGATATAGATAGATAGATAAGAACAAACTGATATAGATAGATAGATAGATAGATAGATAAGAACAAACTGATATAGATAGATAGATAAATAGATAAGAACAAACTGATACAGATAGATAGATAGATAGATAGATAAGATCAGACTTAGATAGATAAGAACAGACTTAGATAGATAGATAGATAGATAGATAAGAACAGACTTAGATAGATCAGAACAGACTTAGATAGATAGATAGATAGATAAGAACAGACTTAGATAGATAGATCAGAACAGACTTAGATAGATAGATAGATAAGAACAGACTTAGATAGGTAGATCAGAACAGACTTAGATAGATAAAAACAGACTTAGATAGATGGATAGATAGATAAGAACAGACTTAGAGAGATAAGAACAGATTTAGATAGATGGATAGATAGATAAGAACAGACTTAGATAGATAGATAGATATATAAGAACAGACTTAGATAGATAGATAAGAACAGACTTAGATAGATAAAAACAGACTGATATAGATATATCTATCGATAGATTTTTTGTTGACTAAAATTGTAAAAATTTATATTTTCAAATATTTTTCTCAAATTAGATTAAAATATATTAAAACAAGAGATATTTATTTGAAATCGTATAATAGGCACTATTTCTATATTTGATATACGTTTGACTGAACATTTGATACGCAAACACATACCGAAAAAAACACACTCATATACATATATATATATATATATATATATATATATATTATATATAAATATATGTTTTGTGTCTGTGTTGCAGCAAAAGCGTAATTTTTTTAAAATTTTTTAAGTCGCTTAAAACTTTATGTATTTCCTCCCTCACCCTGTCTCATTTGACCAAGTGCTTTTTGGTTTGTGGGAGTGTGTGTCTGAGGTCAGGTTGAACCTTCTAAGATTTATTTAAAAAATTTAAAAAATACACACCCAACGGCCTCCCTAACAACGTCGTCCCAAAAATTACTATAGTATTAATATATATATATATATATATATATATATATATATATATATATATATATATATATTTACTGAACAACCAGTGACTGAAAATTTATTGCAGGCAACCACTCCCTCACTGTTCCCACCTCTCACTATTAGCTCTCTCTCTCTATCTCTATCTCTCTACCCCCTCCCTCTCTATCTCTCTCGCACACACACACACACACACGCACACATACACACACACACACGTAAACGTGGATACAGCACTTTCGTCTGTCACAATTCCTCTTCCCACTCTTTCTCACAAACTCATTCTCTCTCTCGCAAACACAATCTTTGTGTGTGTCTTTCTCTATCTCTCTTCCTCTCTATCTCTCTCTTTATGAATCTCTCTTTATCTCTGTCTATCTCTCTATCCCCCCTCTCTCTCTCTCTCTCTCTCTCTCTCTGTCACACAAATGCACACGCAAATTCTATCTCTCACAATTTCTCCTCTCGCTCTTTCTCACAAATTCATTCTCTCTCTCTCTCACAATCACACGCTTTGTATGTATCTCTCTCTTTCTCTCTATCTATCTATCTCTCTATCCCCCCCTCTCTCTCTCTCTCTCTCTCTCTCTGTCACACAAACACACACAATTTATATCTCTCACAATTTCACCTCTCGCTCTTTCTCACAAATTCATTCTCTCTCTAACATCTCATTCCCTTTCACAATCACACACTTTGCCTCTCTCTCCCTCCTCCTCTCCCCCCTCTCTCTCTCTCTGTATATATATATATATATATATATATATATATATATATATATATATAAAATTTGTGTATTTAGACAGCAATCTTTCTTCCATGCACATTTCATTGAATACGACAGACGAGATGCTTTGATTTTGTTTTTTATACAATTTCTCATACGATCTAATATTTTTTTTCTTTTCAGATGATAAATTATATAAAATCTGCCCGAATATTCTTTTTATCCGAGCGCTTTCGGCTATACATTTACCCATTTTCAAGGAGATAGATATATATATATATATATATATATATATATATGTATGTATGTATGTATATCCTACGAAACATACCCTTATTATGTCTCACTTATTTTCACAAGCACGCTTCCTCTGTCTCTCCAACTCTCTCTCTCTCTCTTTCAAAAATGCTCTGTTTGGGTGTGTGTCTCTCATACACGAACACATGTTGTGTGTGTCTGTGCGTCTCTCTCTCTCTCTCTCTCTCTCTCTCTCTCTCTCTCTCTCTCTCTCTCAAAAACACACACAAATGCATTTTGTGTGTCGCTCTCTCATATGTCTCTCACTCTCGATCTGCCCGTTTTCTCTTTGTGTACAAGTATCACCCGTCTCCATCAGCTGATCTTTCTTCTCTGCGTATTTCTGTGTGTCTTTCGGCTGTTCTTTCTCTACCTGTGTGTCTCCATGTGTGTCTGTGTGTGATTAACCTCATATTTTTGACACAACCACAACTGCCCGTCTAATTTCTGTTTTCAATCTTTCTTTCGCAGTTTTTCTTCTTGAAACTGATCTTCAATCCATCAATCGCCTTCATACTTTTTTTTATCGATCTGTTTTATTCGG
>OZ038509.1:85609415-85629415 GCA_964036315.1 Acanthosepion esculentum
CGAATCTGACAGATGTGTACTTAGAATGATCCTCCAGCAAATGAGATTGTTTTGTGTCACCAACTCCCAAGAGGGTGCTTCCAAGCTCGTTACATTCTAAACCCGTTTAAGTCTAGGGCTAACTGTTATCTTCTTCACATATTCACGTAAAATGTGCCTCTTACTCTGTAACACTCTATCTCGAGTGGCTCCCAAGTCTTGTACAGGGTGAACATCACTGTAAAAAAAGTGGGTTCGAATCCGGTCAGAGGGTAGATATTGTTTATTAATTAATATATATATGTGTGTGTGTGTGCATACACACACACACACACACACACGCACACACACACACACACACAGACATATATATATATATATATATATATATATATATATATATATATATATATATATATATGCATGTTTCATTAAAAACGACAGACAAGGTACTACGATTGAGCTTTTTATTTAATTTTTCTTGTGTTCGAACAAGAGCTTTCTTTTCTGGACAAAGGGTGTGTAAGAACTGTCCAAATGTTTCATATTTCCGAGCGCTTTCGGCTATACCTTTAGCCATTATCAAGGATGATTCGATTTTTCAGCTTGAGTGTGTGCATTATGTGTATGTCTTAGTGTGTAGTAGGGATGTTTTTAATTTCCGAATACGGTGAGCACATTGTGGCCTTGTTCGTAGGTAATATTGTTAAGAGTTGGCTTTTTCTTTTTTATTATTAAAGCCTCCATTATCTTTAATCTTTTTTGCAGGTGGATGCAGTTAATATATTTGTGTTTTCTACTAGTATGTTTCTAATGGAGTCTGGTAAATTTGTGTGCGTGTTTAAATGCGTTCTAATGGAGCTGTGTTCAGATAGGTGTAACGTAAGACGTCTGGATCAAATCATGAATAATTACATCGTTACACAACTACATGCTTATCCAGAAGTCTGTATGTAAATAAAGACTTGTACCCTCAGAAACGGAACATAGACTTTAACAAAATAGACGTCAGTATTGTGCCTTGGGGACCCTATCTGTAAATGCTTTTTCAAAAAGTAATCGTTGACGATATGCAAACACAATCAGAAAATATTAATAATAATATCGTATGAGGCGGGAAGCTGGAACGCGATTAAAATAAATTTTAATTGTAAATAAATTCAGGACTAAAAAGTAATTGGGAATTTCCAAAGGAGTATAAAACAAAAAAAAAAGCCACTCACGGTCCCTCGATCAACCGTAAGGAGGGCATGAAATGACCCTGTGGTTTGCAGAGGCTCGACTGGTAGAATTTGATATACACAGCCTGAAAGACTCGAAGATGGCAAAACGAGCGAACATTATGTAAAATGGAAAAACCTGTCTTCACACTCCGCGGCACAATCAGGATTATCCAGCAAATGTTGCTCAATATATATATATATATATATATATATATATATATATATAACGATTGCCTGACGATTGCATCTAGCATGAAACAGACTGTCGCCTCTAAGTGTTGACTTCTATGTTCACTTTTATATTTACACACGCTATATCTCTGAAATTGAGCACTTTATCCCATAAATATAGCACACCATAAAACTATATTTCTTCATATATATATGTATATATATATATATATGTGTGTGTGTGTGTGTGTGTGTGTGTGTGTGTGTGTGTGTGTGTGTGTGTGTGCATTTAGGCAGCAATCCTTCTTTCATGCACATTTCATTGAAAACGACTGACAAGATGCTTTGATTTATTTTTTTATACAATTTCTCATGTGATCTAAAAAATTTTCTTTTCGGGTGATAAATTATATAAAAACTGTCCGAATGTTCTTTTTATCCGAGCGCTTTCGGCTATACATTTAGCCATTTTCAAGGATTATACTTTAACTGTTAACATAAGAAATAGTTTGTTGTATGTATGATTTATGAAATATTTTCATTTTTCAAAACACGGTCAAGATATTATGTCCATGTTCAAAGTTAATATTATTAAGTGTTGGTTTGTTTATTATTATTAATAAGGCTGCCATTATTTTTAGCCTTTTTTGCATGTAAATGATGCTATTATATTTGTGTTGCCAACAAGTATGTTACGAATAGTGTCCGGTAGGTCTCCATGAGTATTTAAATGAGATCTAATTGAGCTATTGTCAGAAAGGTGTAGAGTTAGTCTGCGTGTTAAACATGTTGTAGTTTGGCCTATATAATTATTTACGAATTTTGATTGATCAGGAATACAATTCTTTAATGGGCATTTGAATTCGTAAATAATATTTGCCCTATTTAATTTTGTTCTAGGAGGCGAATTATTATTTTTAACTATAAGGTTAGAGGTTTCAAATTTTTCATAATAAATAATTAATCTAATTTTTTTGCTATTGTCAACTAGTGTTATGCATTTTTTATAATGTTCTTAATTCTATATTCATCCTGTTTATAATTTTCGTTCATCTGATTTTTATAAAAAAAATATTAATATTATTGTTTATGTTTCTATTCTCGCCATTGCTATCAGTTACCTTGGACAAGAAACGCCTAATGTTGAAATCCAACAATTGATTAGGAAATCCATTATTAATCAGCGTTTGCTTTATATTTTTTAATTCTTTAAAGAAAAGCGTGCGAGAGGATAAGTTCTTCGGAGATCATCCTCATATATATATATATATATATGTATATATATGAGGACGATCTCCGAAGAGTTCGAAAGTACTTGGGTTAACAAAAAATACGCCGCCTTCATGGAGGAAGTTCAAGAATATCAAGAAGCTAATTAGAGAACTGGAAAGGATTATTATAAAAATTAAATAGACATAATATGTCTATATTACTCAGTGAAACAAATGATGCCTAAATATACATATATATGTATACATATTTTTACATGTCTGGTTTATTATCAGATTGTCTACAGACTTTGGATATTTCATAAAATGTAGTCGGTCTGATGAGGCAGGTATATATATATATATATTTATATCTCCTGAAATAAATTGATAACTGACTTATTATATATTTATTATATTATATTATAATTTATTATATTATATATTATATATATTATATATACATTGTATTATATATTATATATATATTATTTATATTGTATAATATATTATATGACTATATATATTGTATTATATATTATATATATTGTATAATATATTATATAACTATATATATATTGTATTATATATTATATATATATTATATATATTGTATGATATATTATATAACTATATATATTGTATTATATATATATATATATATATATTATATATATTGTATAATATATTATATAACTATATATATTGTATTATATATATATTGTATAATATATTATATAACTATATATATATTGTATTATATATATATTATATATATTGTATAATATATTATATAACTATATATATATTGTATTATATATTATATATATATTTTATATATTGTATAACTATATATAATTTATATTATATTATACTATATATTTTATATATAGTATAATATATTATATAGCTATATATATATTTTATTATCTATTATATATATATATTATATATTCGATTTTTTGTAATTAAATTAAAAACATGAGTTCCATTTCATCCTCAACCGAATTTTGGAGTAACTTATTTTTAACTTTACCGTTTTAAAGGCACGGCAAAAATTCATAATTCACTGTTTCCAAGGATACAGAAAAATCCACTCATCCAGACAAGGGGTGGTAGCGTGTTCATTGAGATGAAAATGTTGCGATATGAGGTCAGTTATTAGTTACATTCGAAAAATGGGTTCTGTTTAGGGATTGGTAGGGATGTATTTTTCAACGAATCCTGACATAAATGGAACTAATGTTTTTAATTTAATTACAAAATTAAATTCGAAGCTTTTAGCTTTCATTTTTGAAACATGGTTATTACTGTTTAGCGAAAAAAAAAACATATTTTAAATCAGTTAATTTATAATATTAATGCTCTGTAAATTTACATTGAGCACTATTCTGTAAAAATAAAAATATCTATAACACCGGATTATATATCTTACTGTTCTTTCTTTATATATATATATTTTAGTATATATATTTTAGTAAAGGTAAGAAATCCGTTTGTATATAATCCAAGTAGATCCTAGTAAGATAAAATATTAAAATTGATACAAAAACAAAAAGAGCTCAACCTATTTATTATCACAGAGCAAATAATTAATAATTAATAAATAATAATCCCAAATCACCTCAAATGGGGAATAGCCTATTTCGGCAGGCGAAAATATCGGTCGTCTATCTTATCAAACACCGTGAGGACTAAGTTCGTGTTTATATATATATATATATATATATATATATATATATATATATATATATATATATATATATATAATCTGTTGACATTTTTAGTGAAGGTGGACCAAAGTAAGTTATTTATGTAAAAGTCAATATGTTTGTTTAAATCTATAATCTATTGACATTTTTAGTGGAGGTGGACCAAAGTAAGTTATTTATGTAAAAGTCAATATGTTTGTTTAAATCTCATAAACGTGTATATTCACTTATCGTTATTTTTATTTAATCAGTTTTTACACTTTATCATTCGAACTATTTAAAGTGTCTATTTTTTTTCATTTCAGTGGAAAGTAAGGAGAATCCATATTTATACAATAGATACTTCTCGCTCGCTTGTAAGAAACAGAATATTTCTCAACGTTAACAGAAATTTTATTCATTGCTTTAAAAATTTAATCATGTCGTTTGATAGCAGTTTTGCACACGACAAAAATAATGGCGTACATCAGGAAACTGCATTTAAAATTTAAATACGCAATTATTTTTAAATTCTTCATTTAAATCACTTTGCATGATTCCTAGTTTTTAAATTCTTAACCCGAAACGCAAATTGTCTTTTTAATAAATACTAAGCGAAAACATTTTCTGAAAATAGTTAAATAATTCTTATTTAATATATATATATATATATATATATATATATATATATATATATATATATATATATATATATATATATATATATATATATATATACAGTAGCGGCCATAATATAAGGAACGGAAACAACAAAGACATAAGTATGTGTATTACTTAAAAAGTAATGCATGATTAGCAATGAAATTTTTACCGAATAAAGATTAGGGTGTCATGCATAAATATTATACAAAGTTACAAAAATTTACATAATAGTTTTTTTCAAAATAAAGATTAAATGGAACAAAGGAAATAAGCTACTAGACAAAAGGTTAAGGAACGATCTTGTTAATACTTGATTGTGAACAAAATATCAACAAAATTTAATATTTGGTAAACATCCCCTTATTTTCAATGACTTCTCTGCATCGTCGACCACATGATCTAATTAATTTCTTGCAATTGATCTATCCACTTCCCTTCTCCACATCCTTTCCCCTTTCATTCCTATCTGCTCTCGCTCCAAATCTTCTGTAACCCCCTTGCCTTGATTGATCCACTATCTTTCTCCACATTCTCTCCTTTATCACTCCTATCTGCTCTTCCTCCAAACCTTCTGTAACCCCTTGCGTGCTAGTGGCTTCCAGCCTTGCTTGGGGTGAAAAGCTTAATATATATATATATATATATATATATATATATATATATATATATATATATATGTGTGTGTGTGTGTGTGTGTGTGTGTCTGTCTGTCTGTCTTTGGTTATTACTAGAGATAAAATGAAGACAATGTTAATTTAGGAAGAGTATTTGAAAGCCAAGACAATGTCAGCTGCAAAAACATAAAGTTAAATATTCAAAAAATTCTATGGGGTTCATCACAAATTTAGAGGAAACCCGTGTTAATAAAAGAAGCACCTCCCATCTCCCCTGTCGTTTGTAACCATCCATCACAATGAAATAAACGTTTTTCACTACTAAGAAAGACAGAGTCAAACAATGCTTAATGAGCTTCTACTTAGAATTGTTGCTATATTTCAGAAACTTTTTCGCCCACCTCGTAAATATTTCTTTAGAGGAATTAGTTGGAATTAAAATAACAAACAAAATGGTTGTATTATAATAGGAGATGTTATATATAATCAGATACGTTATATATATATATATATATATATATACATATATATATATCCTGACGTGCTTTTACCGATTTCGCCACGGAGGAGCGTTTCGGTTAGCAAGGTCGATTTTACTGTCTTTAAACTACAATCTTCCATGAATCTCTCGCGTACATTCATATTTGCTCGATGCGTATCCAAATGTAAACAAAAGACGTCACACATTATGAAATAGACAAAGTTCGACAATTATTTTTAAACATTTTTTTGTTTATACATTACATATGATTATACATTCATATATATATATATATATATATATATATATATATATATATATATATACATACATAAAAAAATAGATAGATAGATAGATCCGAAGGGAATTAGATAGATAGATAGATAGATAGATAGATAGATAGATAGATAGATAGATAAAAATGAAAAGTCTGAAATAAATAAATAGATAGATAGAAAGAAAGAAAATGAGAAAATGAACAGATAGATAGATAGATAGATCTTAATAGAATAGATAGATAGATCTTAATAGAATAGATAGATATATAGATAGATATTAATAGAATAGATAGATATATAGGTAGATCTGAATAAAATAGATAGATAGATAGATAGATAGATAGATAGATATATCTGAATAGAAAAGATAGATAGATAGATCTGAATAGAAAAGATAGATAGATAGATCTGAATAGAATAGATAGATAGATAGATAGATCTGAATAGAAAAGATAGATAGATAGATCTGAATAGAAAAGATAGATAGAGATATCTGAATAGAAAAGATAGATACATAGAGAGAGATAAAAACAGATCAACGTGGAATTCTTAAGGAAAATCGAAACAAAAAGGACACTTAGACTCAGAAAGAGATTCACATGAAATATCTGGAACACATAAGGAAAGATGACTTGGAAAACTTGACACTCATAGGACATATCGATGGCAAAGGGACAGGTGAAAGCAGTCAGCAGCCGTCCCGATAAATGGAAAGCAGAACAACTACTGGCAGGGGTGGTGAAAAAACAGGAATTTGTACAGCGCCATGATCTTCCATGTCCTGAGTGGACATGGAACACGGAAGACAAGCGTTGGTCGAACACAAAGCTACACTGGCATTCAGTCAATGAAGATCGGATTCTCTACAGTAGGCACCCATATACAAGGTGACAGAAAAATGGCGTGTGTATATGTGAAACCATTGAGGTAAATTGCGTGTAAACTTAGTTTAATGAATGAATTAATAACCTTGTAACCTAGTTTTGAGCACCACAGAATGTCCTTTTTTTTTTTAAAGAAAAAGAGAGAGAGAGCAACTTACCATCTGGTTAAGTCGTTTCCTGTTTAGTGTTAATATTTACTGTAGACATTCGACTATCTGTTTCTTGTGAGTAGGGTGGGGTTAAGTCATTTTAGTTTAGACGTGTAGGACAAAGCGACCTTTTTTCTTTATGGGCTTAGAGTTAAATAGGTAGACAGAAACGAAATTAGATAGATAGATAGATAGATAGATAGATCCGAAGGGAAATAGATATATAGATAGATAGATCCGAAGGGAAATAGATATATATATAGATAGATAGATAGATAGATCCGAAGGGAAATAGATAGATAGATAGATAGATAGATAGATAGATAGATAGATCCGAAGGGAAATAGATATATATAGAGATAGATAGATAGATAGAGCCGAAGGGAAATAGATATATAGATAGATAGATAGATAGATCCGAAGGGAAATAGATATATAGATAGATAGATAGATAGATCCGAAGGGAAATAGATATATAGATAGATAGATAGATCCGAAGGGAAATAGATAGATAGATAGATAGATAGATAGATAGATAGATAGATAGATCCGAAGGGAAATAGATAGATAGATAGATAGATAGATAGATAGATAGATAGATCCGAAGGGAAATAGATAGATAGATAGATAGATAGATAGATACCTGAACAGAATCTGATAGATAGATCTGAATAGAATTGGATATATAAATAGGTATATAGATCTGAACAGGATTATATAGCTAGATATATAGACAGGCGGACTAGAATGGAATTAGATAGAGAGAGAGAGAGGGGGGGGAATGAAACATATATAGAGAGAATTAAATAGAATTAGATAGATATTCCATTTATTATGGTAATCTCTTTGTTACTAAAACTGACCCCTACTTTATGTCCACCAGAAACTTACTGATTCCCGTGGAAATATAATGATGTCCTATCCTCTTTATTGAGGTCTTTCACAATCGACACTTTTAATTAATCTCGAGGACAAGGGAGATAACTCTCTTCAAAACGTTACTCCTATTGGGTGGGGGTGAAAAAATGACATTAAGATATAGTTCTTACCATATCCTTCGAAGTAATTTACTTTGGCATATATTCAGCTATCGCCAAAATCCTTGCTCATAAAAGGCTGCAAAATTGAATACTACGCAGGGTTCACATTGATGGCTCCTTGCGCTCGCTCTCTCTCTCTCTCTCTCTCTCTCTATATATATATATATATATATATATATATATATATATATATATATATATATATATGACAATAGGAAAACACTATTAATTGCTGACGCGTTTTGTCCAATGTGGACTTTCTCAAAGCAAAAAGCGAAATGAATTTAATTAAACAAGGAAATTAATAAAAACAAAAGACAGAATGTTCTAAGCAACTGGAATTTAGAGAACGCTATTTTCATATTGTTAACTGAAAATAACGTCAGTTAATGTTACGTGTGGAGAATATTATCATTATATCTGTGTTGACGGATTCAACTATTTTCTTTTGATTTTACGATATTGTTGTGTACGTTTGTTTGTGAGAGCAGTAATTTTGTTAAGAAAGGTGAAATAGGGAAAATGCCTGGGCGTTGATTAATATTTGCGTAAGGTTCTATGGCGGCACTCTCTAGAATTTTCCTTCTGAGTGAGTTATTTTCTTTTTTTTAAAGTATAGCATTTTTAATATATATATATATATATATATATATATATATATATATATAAAATAAAAAATTCTAACTAGGTTTCACAACATGGGATCATCTGTTCAGCATCTTTCTGTAGAACCACATCTCTGTCGCTTCAAGTCCCTTTTTCATCTTTGAGGAAATTATCCAGCATTCGCTGCCATAGTTCAGGACAGGTACTCTTCATTTTTTTTTCTTTTGTTTCTAACGAAAATTTTCTGTCTTTTAATACTCTGCTTAGCTTTTGGGAGGCCTCTTTTCTTTGTTTCTAAATATATTTCCTTTGCTATATCTTCTTTATTACGGCATCACTTCAGGGTGTAAGCGATCATGGCTGTCCACAATTCCCTGTCTTTCGTAGCTCTTAATAAATTTTATTTTATTTTCTTGTTATTTCTCAAGCTCGCTAGGTAGATTTTGCGATGTTTTCCTCTGTCCCTCTTGCCATCAAACTATCCTGTGAGTATCAGATTTTCCAACCTTCTTTCCTCATCATGTTCCCTAGAAATTTCAACTGCCTTTACCTGATGTTAAGTATAAGTCTCCCTTTTGTCTCCACTTTCTCCAAAACTTTTTCATTCCTCACATATTAGGCCAATGGGATCCTCAGGATCTATCTGTATAACCACATTTCTCTTGCTTCAAGTCTCTTCTTCATTTGTGAGGAGATTGTCCAGCATTCACTGCCATATAGGAGGACTGATATTACGTAACAGTTCAGTACTCTTTTCTTTGTTTCTGTTGTTTCAAGTCTCTTCTTCATCTGTGAGGATATTGTCCAGCATTCACTGCCATATAGGAGGACTGATATTACGTAACAGTTCAGTACTCTTTTCTTTGTTTCTCTTGTTTCAAGTCTCTTCTTCATCTGTGAGGAGATTGTCCAGCATTCACTGCCATATAGGAGGACTGATATTACGTAACAGTTCAGTACTCTTTTCTTTGTTTCTCTTGTTTCAAGTCTCTTCTTCATCTGTGAGGAGATTGTCCAGCATTCACTGCCATATAGGAGGACTGATATTACGTAACAGTTCAGTACACTTTTCTTTGTTTCTGTTGTTTCAAGTCTCTTCTTCATCTGTGAGGAGATTGTCCAGCATTCACTGCCATATAGGAGGACTGATATTACGTAACAGTTCAGTACTCTTTTCTTTGTTTCTCTTGTTTCAAGTCTCTTCTTCATCTGTGAGGAGATTGTCCAGCATTCACTGCCATATAGGAGGACTGATATTACGTAACAGTACAGTACTCTTTTCTTTGTTTCTATTGTTTCAAGTCTCTTCTTCATCTGTGAGGAGATTGTCCAGCATTCACTGCCATATAGGAGGACTGATATTACGTAACAGTTCAGTACTCTTTTCTTTGTTTCTCTTGTTTCAAGTCTCTTCTTCATCTGTGAGGAGATTGTCCAGCATTCACTGCCATATAGGAGGACTGATATTACGTAACAGTTCAGTACTCTTTTCTTTGTTTCTCTTGTTTCAAGTCTCTTCTTCATCTGTGAGGAGATTGTCCAGCATTCACTGCCATATAGGAGGACTGATATTACGTAACAGTTCAGTACTCTTTTCTTTGTTTCTGTTGTTTCAAGTCTCTTCTTCATCTGTGAGGAGATTGTCCAGCATTCACTGCCACATAGGAGGACTGATATTACGTAACAGTTCAGTACTCTTTTCTTTGTTTCTGTTGTTTCAAGTCTCTTCTTCATCTGTGAGGAGATTGTCCAGCATTCACTGCCATATAGGAGGACTGATATTACGTAACAGTTCAGTACTCTTTTCTTTGTTTCTGTTGTTTCAAGTCTCTTCTTCATCTGTGAGGAGATTGTCCAGCATTCACTGCCATATAGGAGGACTGATATTACGTAACAGTTCAGTACTCTTTTCTTTGTTTCTGTTGTTTCAAGTCTCTTCTTCATCTGTGAGGAGATTGTCCAGCATTCACTGCCATATAGGAGGACTGATATTACGTAACAGTTCAGTACTCTTTTCTTTGTTTCTCTTGTTTCAAGTCTCTTCTTCATCTGTGAGGAGATTGTCCAGCATTCACTGCCATATAGGAGGACTGATATTACGTAACAGTTCAGTACTCTTTTCTTTGTTTCTCTTGTTTCAAGTCTCTTCTTCATCTGTGAGGAGATTGTCCAGCATTCACTGCCATATAGGAGGACTGATATTACGTAACAGTTCAGTACTCTTTTCTTTGTTTCTCTTGTTTCAAGTCTCTTCTTCATCTGTGAGGAGATTGTCCAGCATTCACTGCCATATAGGAGGACTGATATTACGTAACAGTACAGTACTCTTTTCTTTGTTTCTATTGTTTCAAGTCTCTTCTTCATCTGTGAGGAGATTGTCCAGCATTCACTGCCATATAGGAGGACTGATATTACGTAACAGTTCAGTACTCTTTTCTTTGTTTCTCTTGTTTCAAGTCTCTTCTTCATCTGTGAGGAGATTGTCCAGCATTCACTGCCATATAGGAGGACTGATATTACGTAACAGTTCAGTACTCTTTTCTTTGTTTCTCTTGTTTCAAGTCTCTTCTTCATCTGTGAGGAGATTGTCCAGCATTCACTGCCATATAGGAGGACTGATATTACGTAACAGTTCAGTACTCTTTTCTTTGTTTCTCTTGTTTCAAGTCTCTTCTTCATCTGTGAGGAGATTGTCCAGCATTCACTGCCATATAGGAGGACTGATATTACGTAACAGTTCAGTACTCTTTTCTTTGTTTCTGTTGTTTCAAGTCTCTTCTTCATCTGTGAGGAGATTGTCCAGCATTCACTGCCATATAGGAGGACTGATATTACGTAACAGTTCAGTACTCTTTTCTTTGTTTCTGTTGTTTCAAGTCTCTTCTTCATCTGTGAGGAGATTGTCCAGCATTCACTGCCATATAGGAGGACTGATATTACGTAACAGTTCAGTACTCTTTTCTTTGTTTCTGTTGTTTCAAGTCTCTTCTTCATCTGTGAGGAGATTGTCCAGCATTCACTGCCATATAGGAGGACTGATATTACGTAACAGTTCAGTACTCTTTCCTTTGTTTCTGTTGTTTCGAGCCTCTTCCTCGTCTTCATCTGTGAAGAGATTGTCCATCATTCACTGCTATATAGGAAGGCTGATATCACGTAACAGTTTAGTTTTGTTTCTAACAATTTATTTTTCTCTTAATATTCTGCTTAGTTTTTGGAAGGCATCTTTGGCCAACCCATTTCATCAAAAAAATATATATTAATTCAGTAGACTCCAACTGTACAGTATCTGGCCGTAGCCTGAACATGTTAGGCATCGCTCTGAGGTTTTCATCACAAGTAGTTTTTTCAAGGAATGAAGTTGCCAGCTATATGCCTTACTGTTTACGAATTCAGATATTTTGACTGTTTGCCACCCAAGGTCGAAAAGTACAGTCTATCCCTCCTCTTTGACGCATAGTTGGTGGGAGAAGTGATGAATACTTAGTCTTAGCAAAAGTGAATGTAACGACCTCGTTGCAATTCGAACCCGGCTCGACGGTTTCTTCGTTCCGAGTCGCTAACCATTAAATATAAAGTTTTATATTTCGTTTCATTGACGGTAGATTATCCGAAATTAGATAAGTTTTAATCTTTACCAGCTTAAAATTTGAAATTGAGTTTATTTAAGGATATATATATATATATATATATATATATATATATATATATATATATATATATATATATATATATATATATATATATATATATATATATATATATATATATATATATATATATATATATATATATATCCCAAGTATTAAATAAAAAATAAACTGTGGGAAGATATTTATGCAACCAACGAACAACTCACACCAAAATGCTGTTTATGAGATAGAAATAGATGAAGAAAAACAAAACTCAGACGCCTATTAAAATAAATGAAAAAAAAGGTTTATGTTAACACCTGTTCTTAACTCAGTGGTAAGGCCACTGGACTGGGGGAAGCCTTTAGTAGTCATTTAATCTCATCTGGGTACGACGCTGGTACAAGCGAATTCCTGCGTTAAAAAAATACCGAAATTTAAGAAGAGCAATTCGCACAGCTGACTAACAACTTTTAACCACAGCATTTTTCGAGTTGGTCTATTAAAAAAAAAATTTTTTAAAAATATAAAAATCTATCCGAAGAGGTCGGGTAAATATTTAGGGGTAGCTTAGCTTCCGGAGAGGATCGAACTCGTTTTGCCAGCAAAAGAATGCAAGATTTGATGGCGAACCGTTGAAATATTTACCAATCTGGGGGATTTTACGGAGAACTGAGACCAATGATTTTTTAAGCTCAAACAAAAACGATTACAGATTGCCGGCCACTGCCACCGAGCGGACAGGGAGATCGTCTCATCCTTACTCTTGTGGCATCCTTCTGGAAGTGTCTCCTCACGAAAATTGATACCATAGATCGGGACTGAGGGTTGGACATTAGAGACCTGGAGACAGCAATACGGGAGCGAAGAGTGTGGAAAGGGGTTGTCAATGGAGTTCCGACAACCATAGGGAGGTTGAAGGATGATGGTAATAATGATATTTACCTGGCCATTTAAAAACGATTACAGTTTGCCGGCCACTGCCACCGAGCGGACAGGGAGATCGTCTCATCCTTACTCTTATAGCATCCTTCTGGAAGTGTCTTCTCATGAAAAGTGACTTTCCCATACATCATAGCTTGGAACTCAGGGTTGGACATTGGGGATCTGAGGACAGTAATGCAGGACCGAACAGTGTGGAAAAGGATTGTCAATGGTGTTCCGACCAACCGTAGAAGTCTACTAACTGAATCACGGCTTCAGCCTCTGCTTACCCAGTTCCTACCATTTGCCGGCCACTGCCACCGAGTGGACAAGAAATTGTCTCATCCTTAGTCCTATGGCATCCTTCTGGAAGCGTCTTCTCACGAAAATGGATTTTCCCAGACACCATACCTCGGGACTCAGAGTTATTTATTGAGGATCTGGCGATAGCAACACAGGGCCGAACTGTGAGGAAAGGGATTGTCAATGGAGTTCCGACCAACCATAGGGAGGTCGAATGATGATGATGATGATGATGATGATGATGATAAAAGGATGTCGCCGCTAAAATTGGAACTGGAGGGCCGACTTCACATTCTGGGCGATTCTCTAGCGTTCACTTGCGGGCAAATGCCCTTTTTTTCAAAGGCGTCAATTTGTGTCTTCTCCGTTCTCCCAGTTATGGGTTAAATAGTAGGGTAGTTCTCTAGCCTGGTGTGGCAACCTGTTTAAATATATAAAATAGGCAAAAGAAAAATTCACAGATAATAAAAAACAGGAAAACTGTGGAGAGACATGAACGGCAACAAAGAGATATGATCTGTATATCATGCCTTTTCTTTAAAGTTGCTTAAAAGATTTTTTTTTATCAGCTCCAGGATTTGTTAAGCTCTTTTTGAAATCCAAAACCGTATAGAAGGCAACAGGAAACCATTTCAGTATCTTTTCTAACCAGTCATGGCAATCGGGGACGGTGAAAGGGTCTCGTGCCACCCCCGAATCTATGATACGAAGGCCTTCCCCACTTCACCTCTGCTACATCTCGATTATCATAAAATAGTATTTATGGATTATATGCAATATAAGGGGACAATCCAACTAGAAAAACAGAAAATAAATACCAAGTGTATCAGCAAAATTATCCAAATCCTGTATCAGCAAAATTGTCCAAATCCTGTATCAGCAAAATTGTTCAAATCGTGAAATTTCCCAAATAAATCTTTTTTTTTACACTATTTACATTATTCGGACTATTGTCCTCATCTTTGTCGCCATATTTATTACAACGTTTCGGCCTTTCAGTATCTGTATATATTTCTGAGATGAGGTATTATGCGCACTATTTACATTATTCGGACTATTGTCCTCATCATTGTCGCCATATTTATTACAACGTTTCGACCTTTCAGTATCTGTCTATATTTCTGAGATTTGGTATTATGTACACTATTTCCATTATTCGGACTATTGTCCTCATCTTTGTCGCCATATTTATTACAACGTTTCGGCCGTTGTACGCTCCGGCCTTCTTCAGGTGGTTGGAATGTCGAAATGAACCCTTTATTTCGCTCACTGGGGTAGACTGTTCTAGTTCCATGTGCCATGTTTAATGAATGTCAGTTATCAGTTATCTCCTGTTAATTCCCCTCTCAAAGTTCTCCACTGCATTAACCGGGTATTGAACTCACACTCTTTGGGTCCTGTCACTGGATCTAACCAATGCCTTTATCGACGTGTCCTTGAAGACATTTGCGTATGAATTGGGTGTTGGTAATGTCTTCAGCAACCATTTTTACCAGTGCTCATATTGCAATTTTTGCTGTTATCATTACATAATTTTTACCAGAGTTCATATTGCAACTTTTGTTGTTATTATAGCTTTTCTCTGGCACTCCTTACTACTGGTTCCCATATTCTATTCATTTCTATGCTTGGTCGGCTCATTTTTGTGGCTGGCATATGTGCTGATTCCGGAAGTTTATCACCTGAAGAAGTCCGGAGTGTACAACGGCCGAAACATTGTAATAAATATGGCGACAAAGATGAGGAGAATAGTCCGAATAATGTAAATAGTGTACATAATACCTCATCTCAGAAATATAGACAAATCTTTTTTATTATAGTTATTTTCTAAGCGTAGCTTAGATGTGGCACAAGGCCGAAAGTATGGGGCACCTAGTGAGGATCGAACTCATTTGTCAGTCGTAACTGATCTAGCAAGATAAGCTTGCTAACTATTACACCACGCCGAGGTGCCCTTTTATTTTCTAAGGGTAGCTTAGATGTGGCACAAGGCCGAAAGCATGGGGCACTCAGTTAGGATCGAACTCACAATTCAGTCGTAATTGTTCTGGCGTGACAAGCTTGCTAACCATTACACCGCCTTGAGGTGCCAAATCTTTTTTATTGTATGTTGTCTACCATCGCCCGAACAGGAACGATTAGGAAGTTTGTGTAGCGATGTAAAATGTTTTTATTGTAATCTAGTACAATATATATATGTATAAAAGGAAGTGTGTATATTAAAAAGAAGAGAGGTACCGCAAACGTTTTTGGTTGTAATGTGGATTTTTTTAAAAACATTATGCTTTATTTTCCATAATTTTGCTACACGAGTTTCCGGTCTCGCGATCTTCATCAGGCAAAGCGTGGAGATTTCCACATATTATTAAAATGTTCTTCGATGTTAAATATTCTCGATACGAGACAGTCTCTATTTTCGTGTTAGTAATCCGAATGTCTTTCTTGAAATGGCAGTGAAGTGTTTTGCGCGAAGTGTCCTAAAACAATTAAGGTTGGTTTGAGAAATGATGAATTAGTTGTCGGTATCTTATCTTTTAATCTTTTAATGACCCCTGTGTGTTCTTAGATCTATTTCCATTTTCGTGTGTTTCTGTCAGCATGCGTGTATATATGCGTGTGTATATTCCCCCTCAATACAAACATTCTGTCTCACTATATATATATATAGTTATATATATATATATATATATATATATATATATATATATATATATATATATATATTTAAGTAATTCATCGAGTCTGAAACCTCAACAGAATGCAGAAAGCACTGGACGAAACGAAATATAGGACTAAACGGCCGCCCAGTTCTTTCTGCATTCTGTTGAGGTTTCAGACTCGATGAATTACTTAAATATAATTATCAAATCCTCCTAATAATTTCTATCATGTGTATATCATAGCTTGATCCGGCTTCTAATGCTTCAGTTTGAGCGGCTTGGTGATAGTAGTCGTGGCTCCAGGGTGCACAGTCCTATGGTTACAGAGAATTTCAGTTGAGTTCCACCACGGAATATGTGAGCGAGCGGCGCGATATTGAGTCTGATTTGATATCTCTTCGTCACCGAGGCCCGTTGGAACAGTTGGTATGATGTTTGCTTGACAACCTAACTGTCAAGGTTTCAGTTCTCGGTAGTGGATTCGCACTACCGATGAGTCCCAAATATAGGACGAAACGGCCGCTCAGTTCTTTCTGCATTCTGTTGAGGTTTCAGACTCGATGAATTACTTAAATATAATTATCAAATCCTCCTAATAATTTCTATCATGTACATATATATATATATATATATATATATATATATATATATATATATATATATATACACATATATATATATAAAATCACACATTCGGTGCAAGGAGTTCCTGGGTCCCCTCCTCCGCATCTATGATACGAGGACCGCCCTCCACTACATCTCAGTTTTCATCATATTTTTTAAAATATATATAGACACGGTGGAGTAATGGATTGAGGAATCGGAGAGCCGAGTTCGAATTCCAGTCGAATCCATTACATTCACTTACGTGCTAATAGTCTTGGAAAAGGTATGAATCCTCTTCTTCTCCCTCCAGCTATGGGTAAATAGCAGAACAGCCTTGGATGGCAACTCGTCTAGGAGGAGGACAGCTCTGAATTCAAAACCTGCGGAGGGTCGTTTGGGGACCTTGTGGCACGTTGTGATTTCGGCCCTCCAAGTGTGGATGATTCTGCACAAAACCTTCACCACTATAATCAAAAATCTTATGTGCTGGTGTCTGGGCTGTCGATTCCTTGGACCTGATCTGCTTGACCCTCATACGTCGAATTCGACGGAAGAGTCGAGTATATATATATATATATATATATATATATATATATATATATATATATATATATCACAGAGCCGGTGTAAGTAGTTCCTTGGTTCCCCCTCCGAATCTATGATACGAGGACCGCCCTCCACTACATCTCAATTTTCATCAGGTAGTATTCATATAAAAATTCTTGTCTTCCTCCATTACTGTGCTCCCGATCAACGGTAATCAAGCTATGTAATTCAATATTTAAAAACTTAGTGTATTCAATAGAGTACCATAATACACAGCGCCCCCAATCTATGAAATGCTCCCCCCGTATCTATGATACGCCTCCCCCACTCTACTACATCTCAATTTTCATGAGGTCATATTCATATAAAATACAAATTTTATTGTAACCTAATTATGTACAATAATGGGTCAACATAGGTGAATGGTTCAATGGATCATATGCAATATAGATGAACAATTCAACTAGAAAAATAGAAAATAAATCCAGTGTATCTAAATACAAATTAGAGACCTGTCATAATAGATAATTCCATTTTAAATAAATCGACAATGTTTAGCGGTAGTTTTGACATCAACTTGAGATTTTTCTTTTTAAAAATTTTAATAATTTTTACACGTTCAATATTATGGATAAAAAATAGTGAATTTTATTTAGTGTTTTTTCTTTCTTTCTTTCTTTCTTTCGTTTCTTTCTTTCGTTTCTTTCTTTCTTCCTTTCTTTCTTTCTTTCGTTTCTTTTCTTTCTTATTTTCTTTCGTTTCTTTCTTTCTTTCTTTCGTTTCTTTTCTTTCTTTCGTTTCTTTCTTTCTTCCTTTCTTTCTTTTGTTTGTTTTTTTCTTTCTTTCTTTCTTTCTTTTCTTTCTTTCTTTCTTTTTTTCGAGACTTAACATGATGAGCAAAACAAATTCACGGGATTTACACAAAACAAAAAATAATGTAAAATCATTGATTTTAAAATTGATCAGGTCCGTCGTTGAGCCGGGTTCCGTCGTTGAGCCGGAGTCCGTCGCCCGGGATGCAGAGATAAAACAAAAAAAAATTAAATATTCTTCTCTTGCTGATAGATTTTTTTTTTTACTCCTTTGGCAGTGGAGACATCTGTGTTTATTGGCCCTCGTTCGATGGCGTTTCTTCGGAGGATTGGCGCGATTGCGTCTCGATTAAGTGACGAGCCTCGTGAAACGGAGTGGCTCTTGCAGCGTGTCTCACTGGCGACGGTTCGAGGTAATGCTTTCTCCATCATTGCGGCTGGCAGAGGATAGAAAAAAAAATGTTTATATTTACTTTGTTCAGGCTTTTTATTAATAAATTACAGTTTTTTATTTTGAAAAAAAAAGAGACCCCAGAACGTCTTCAAAATCCGCGAATTTTTTTCATCCTTTGATAGATATGCTTAGTTTAGTTTGTAACTTAGTTTAGTTTGTATATAAATAGAGATAATAAAAAAAAGCCAAATGTTGATACGATGGCATGTATTGCAAATCACTGCTTGGAAGCTACGATCAGGCTTGCCCTCATAGTCGGGAGTTCGGGGGAAGCTGGTAATTCTCAAATAATAAACAGACTGAATATGTAGAAGTCAATTCGCTGGATCTCACCCCTATGGACTTATTTTTCGAAGGATATGTAAAGGATATATATTTTGTTTACCTACTATTGCACCCACCTTTAGTAATAACTACAGTCGCATAAAGTGAAATCTAGGTGTCGAGTTCAAATACTCGCAACGTCTCTGGAAAGACTTGACTTCATTTTACTCACCCAACCGAACTATGAGAGAATTACCGAGGTAGGCTGAGTTCTCCGGTCCTGGGTGGCGCCCAGTCTAGGAAAAGGACAATTTCAATCTTTGGAAATGGTAAACACTTTACTATCTTTCCCAAGAAGTCATAGAAATTCACAGATAATAAAGAAAACGGAATGTGTGGAGAGTCATGATCGCTGGCGTAGTGAAGGGATATGTCACCTAATTTTGGTTGGTTTATTTTATTTTACGGCATATCAACCTCAATGGGTTATTTAATGCCGACAACATTTTGAGGATAGATTCGTATGAATAGAATATGTATTCTTTGGTTTTAGATTGGTTTGGTTTATTTTGTTTTACGGCATATCAACCTCAATGGGTTATTTAATGCCGACAACATTTTTAGGATAGATTCGTATGAATAGAATATGTATTCTTTGGTTTTAGATTGGTTTGGTTTATTTTGTTTTACGGCATATCAACCTCAATGGGTTATTTAATGCCGACAACATTTTTAGGATAGATTCGTATGAATAGAATATGTATTCTTTGCTTTAGATTGGTTTGGTTTATTTTGTTTGTAAAAAGGGGTTT
>OZ038509.1:85634415-85664415 GCA_964036315.1 Acanthosepion esculentum
AAGAGGGTAAGATTTAAATAGGAAGAGAAAGAAAGAGAGAAGGAAGGAAAAGATTTAATTGGGAAGAGAAGGAAAGAGAGAGGAAAAATTTAAATAAAAAGTGAAGGAAAGAGAGAAAGAAATGATTTAATAGGAAGAAAAAGAAAGAGAGAGGGAAAAAATTTAAATTGGTAGAGAAGGACCGAGAGAGAGAGAGAGAGAGAAAAGGAAAATATTTAAATAGGAAGAAAAGGAAAGAGAGAAGTAAACAGATTTAAATGGGAATAAAAGGGAAAGATTTTAAAAAAAGAAGATGAAAGAGAGGAAAAATTTAAATTGGAAAAGATGACAAAGAGAGAGAGGGGGGATTTACATTAGAAGAGAAGGAAAGGGAGAAGTAAAAACACTTAAATGGGAAGAGAATGAAAGAGAGAAAGAAAAGATTTAGACTTAGATAGATAGATAGATAGATAAAGAAACAGACTTAGATAGATAGATAGATAGATAGATAGATAGATAGATAGATAAAGAAACAGACTTAGATAGATAGATAGATAAAGAAACAGACTTAGATAGATAGATAGATAGATAATGAACAGACTTGACTAGATAGATAGATAGATAGATAGAAAACAGACTGATATAGATAGATAGATAGATAATGAACAGACTTGAATAGATAGATAGATAGATAGATAGAAAACAGACTGATATAGATAGATAGATAGATAGATAGATAGATAGATAAATAAAGAAACAGACTTAGATAGATAGATAAAGAAACAGACTTAGATAGATAGATAGATAGATAATGAACAGACTTGAATAGATAGATATATAGATAGATAGATAGATAATGAACAGACTTGAATAGATAGATATATAGATAGATAGATAGATAGATAGATAATGAACAGACTTGAATAGATAGATAGATAGATAATGAACAGACTTGAATAGATAGATAGATAGATAGATAATGAACAGACTTGAATAGATAGATAGAAAACAGACTGATATAGATAGATAGACAGATAGATAGATAGATAGATAGATAAAGAAACAGACTTAGATAGATAGATAGACAAAGAAACAGACTTAGATAGATAGATAGATAGATAGATAGATAGATAAAGAAACAGACATAGATAGATAGATAGATAGATAGATAGATAAAGAAACAGACATAGATAGATAGATAGATAGATAAATAGATAAAGAAACAGACATAGATAGATAGATAAAGAAACAGACATAGATAGATAGATAGATAGATAGATAAAGAAACAGACATAGATAGATAGATAGATAGATAAAGAAACAGACATAGATAGATAGATAAAGAAACAGACTTAGATAGATAGATAAAGAAACAGACTTAGATAGATAGATAGATAAAGAAACAGACTTAGATAGATAAAGAAACAGACTTAGATAGATAGATAGATAAAGAAACAGACTTAGATAGATAAAGAAACAAACTTAGATAGATAGATAGATAGATAGATAAAGAAACAGACTTAGATAGAAAGAAAGAAAGAAACAGACTTAGATAGATAGATAACTAATGAAGAGACTGAAATAGATAGATAGATAGATAGAAACAAACTGAAATTGATAGTTAGATAGAGAACGAAATAAAGAGGCCAAATTTTAAATAGATATGAATATGAACGAAGGAGAAAAAGAAATGATTTCAGAGCTAGATAGAAAGACAACGAAAAAGATACGAATGCATTTTTAGATCGAAAAAGAACGAAGAAGAGAAATATTTTGACAGAAGAAGATTCAGATGTATGGAAAAAGAACGAAGATGTAAGAAGGTATTTTAAATTGATCTCGAGATGAATCGACAAACAAGGGGAAAGATTTTAATAAATATTTCTTCCTTTTCTTGGTAAAAGACAAAAGAAAACGCAGTCTTTTATACAACATTACTTTGTCGGCGAGAACACATTTTTGTTTTGTTTTTTTTAATTCGATCAACATTACTTATTGATCGATTGTATGAAGTCGATTCCTGACACATGTGGCCATCACAGCAAGCACGCCACCGACCTATCCTGCTCTCCACCCCACCCAGCCTCCCCCACCCCCGCTCTACATACTTATCTGTCTGTCTGCCTGCAATGCTTTCACTAGTGTCGACACTCGGAGCGTGCATATCACCACCAAAATCAGCCGTAGACGCGAAGGAAAAAAAGCAACAAAAAAAAAAAAATCACCCTCAAGGAGATCTATCACCTTCCTATTAATCGGACCAATTCCTCTTTTCACCTTAAACAGCGTCAGGAGATTCCCCTAGCAGACAAACACTCCATTTTTTTTTCGGGCACCTGTATAACTACCACCTGTGTTGCTGTTAGTATAAAACTAATATCGCTACTAGTTTTCTCCTATGGTTGTAGCAACAGTTAGTAGCACTACGTAATAGTCGAAGCAGTTACATCAACAGTTTGTGTGTTGCTAAAGTTCACGCAGTAATATCAAAACACAGTTACTTGAAAAGGTTTTATTACAGTTGTTGCTAGCAGTTCCTAAACTAAACGTTGCATATTCAGTTTCGTAGTTCAGCTTTTACATGTACATACATAACTTTCACAGCTGTATTTGTCGGCATAAAATTGGCTAGAGTATTTTAAAAATTCTTCTTTTTCTTTTACAGCTTGTAAACTTACACGACGTAAACTTTTTTAATTAATTTTAATTCGGACTTTAAAAAAAACAAAAAAAAAAACACGGGACCTGGAAAACCCCCTTTTTTATTGGTTTTTTTTTCTTTTTCTACTAGTCTGTTGGAATGTGACTATTTTTCTTATCGACGAGAGACAGAAAAGGAGAAGAAAAAAAAATACTTTTCGTACGGAGAGACTGACACAGTTTATAAATATTAAACGAGTTTTTAGATATATTTTTCTTTCTTTTTTAAACCAGGAAAACGAAATTATCACGATTTTCTATATATATATATATATATATATATTTTCTATTTATAAACTTGTAAAATAAGCCACTTTTGTTATATAACTTTAGCTAAAAAAAGCATTACGAGAGAGAAGCCGACGTACATAGATTTTTTTTTTTAAAAGAAAGATGTTAACGCGTTTAGTAACATGTTACGAAAAAAGTGAAAACATTATTTTAACGATTTTGAAAAATAGTAATTTTTATCAAAAGTCTTTGTAAAACCCAAACATGTTTTCATATTTATCTGTCTTCATATAAACGCGGAGAGAAAAACTGTTAAGGGAAGAATTTAATTTGGGACGACTATTTGCTTTCTATCTGTCGTTCTCAGACAAAAATCGGCAAAAAGTTTGGATCTTTTCCCGCAAAATGTCTAATGTTAGTTTTCTGAAAAAAAAAAAGCCCGTTTAGAACGATATAATTAATTTTTCTTGTTTATTTAATTGTCAATAATTATTCTGTTTCGCTTAACTATGGCAAATAAGAAAAAAAATAGGTAACACTCAATGATGAGAAGCGAAAATGATTTTTTACGTCGAGAAAAAAATAACTTTTTTTTAATAAACATAGATACTTCCTTTAACCTCGTCAAGACGTTTTCTGTCGTATCAAACTTTTTCTTCTTTTTAAATCAAAATATATGAATATTTATTGCGAGAACTCTATACAGACAGTTTAACTCACTGATTCGAGAAGTCGTTTAAATTTGTTTTTACTTTGCTGTTCGGTCCGAGATTAATAATTTTGAGTTTTAAAAGCTAACTTTCGTAACTTTTATTTTATTTGTTGAAAACTTTACAATTCGAATTACTCATTTTCGGGAGATCAAAGACATTGATTTACTGAAATCGTGCGAAAAGAAGAAAAAAAAAAGTTTATACAAAGTTTCATTCTAAAGAATGAGGAAAGTTTCCACTTTTTGTGTTGCATTATCTTTCTTGATGACGTTTTTATATCCGGCTATATCAAAATGTTTTAAGATAGACGCATTTCACACTCTCACAACTGGTTGGATTTTAAAGACAGGTAAATTTTAAGTTCCAATTTCTTTTTTTAAACTCTCTTTCTCTTTGCAAAACTGGCGGAATACTGGCGCAAGACATTCTTCGTTCTTTTTTTCTATCTGGATGGATGTGGAGACTATGAAAGGCTTCGTAAATAAATAATAAAAAAAAATAATATTAATAGGTTTATTTTCTTTTTTAACATCCCATCAAATTCACCGAAATAATTGACTAATCATTCCGAGAGAGTTTAACATGAAACACAGACATTTATTCATGTAAAAAAAAGAAAAAAAAAATTCAGGCGGATAAAACGGAAAATATAAGCGTATCGAAGAAAACACCCCCCATCTCACGGAACCAGGGGTCTTCTTGACAAGACCTCTCGACAAGTTCGTCATGTCCGCTACCCTGATCACCCAACTAGCTACACTAGGGTAAGTAGTGTCTTCTCTCTCTCATTGCTTTTTAATAACTTACGATTAATTGTGACCGAGAAGGCAAACTTCCAACCCAATATAAATCAAAAAACATATGTTTAAGTGTTTGCTGTTTGTATTGTAAGTAAATTTGAAAGCATTAGTGTACGATATATGGATAGATACCGGCGTGTGTGTATATATATATATATATATATATATATATATATATATATAATGTGTGTGTGTTTTTAAGTATATGTGGTTTGTATATTATTTTCCTTGTTTTATATAAGATTGGTCTTGTCTTATTTTAAATACTTTCAAAAGAGTTTTTGAATATATATAAAACTAACATTTTGGGACTATCACCAGACCGTACTGTGCAGTGCAATTCTCAAAATGGGCGTTTGTTTTTGTTTTTTCTTGGACACATCCAACATCTACAATTATGCTATATGTGTTATCTATCTATCTATCTATCTATCTGTCTATATATATATATATATATATATATATATATTGCTTACGGCGTGTAACTGTCAATCGTTATGCATTAGAGATTTCTGTCCACACACAGGCATATATGTCAAAAATATAGTTTTAAGGTACGCTATATATGTATATATATATATATAGTTTAAGATAAGTTATATATATATATATATATATATATATAAAGTTTAACATAAGTTACATATATATATATATAATATAGTTTAAGATAAGTTATATACATATATATATAGTTTAAGATAAGTTATATACATATATATATAGTTTAAGATATGTTATATACATATATATAGTTTAAGATATGTTATATACATATATATATATAGTTTAAGATATGTTATATACATATATATATATAGTTTAAGATAAGTTATATACATATATATATAGTTTAAGATAAGTTATATACATACATATATAGTTTAAGATAAGTTATATACATATATATATAGTTTAAGATATGTTATATACATATATATAGTTTAAGATAAGTTATATACATATATATATAGTTTAAGATATGTTATATACATATATATATATAGTTTAAGATATGTTATATACATATATATATATAGTTTAAGATAAGTTATATACATATATATATATATAGTTTAAGATAAGTTATATACATATATATATATAGTTTAGTTTAAGATATGTTATATAGCATTATTAGTAATAGCTTATATACCTATAATTGGTGTTTCATGTTTTTTCATCTGATTGTCGAAAGATTTCTTACTAAAAAATCTGAGGACACATACACACACACACACACATATATATATGTGTGTGTGCGTACACTGTGTGTGAGGGAGGTTAATAATATTTTTTGTCTTGATCCACCCACTTGGCCAGACCCGACCAAATATGTTTTTTTGTCTTTCCAAAGGATTCTCTCAGTTCTTGCAGCGTCGGAAGTGTTAGGGAAATGTATCTGGACGGGAACATGAAAACTACATAAGACTCCCCACCTCCATATATATATATATATATATATATATATATATATATATATATATATATATATAGGTACACGTTCTTGTCTTGACAATTACGATAAGAGTCTGCATAAAAGTAATGAACCATTAAAAATTTACACAAGTGGATAAATCCATAAACTATTCACCCAACAAAAAACGAATTTATTTTACACAAGCAATATTTATTTTTCAAAATAATCCCCTTCCATTTCAATGCATCTACAAAAAGCAGTGTTTAGTTAATCAGATATATAGATCATTATACATTGAAAATTTCAGATCAGTTATCAACTCTGTATAAGGGTTCAGAACTTGATGCACTCACGTGACTATGTTTTTTTATACACATTCATATATATATATATATATATATATATATATATATATATATAATATAATATTAGTTATTTTCATTTTCTTTAAAAGAGCCCTTTTAAAAGAATTTAAAACAGTCCTCATATGTAAGAAAAAGAATATATACGAATATATATATATATATATATATATATATATATATATGTGTGTGTGTATGTGTTTGCATTCCATATATATACCTCATAAATATATAAATATATGTGTATATTCCTCATTAATATATATGCATGTTCCTCATAAATATATATAAATATATATATATATGTGTGTGTGTGTGCATATATTTGTAATATATATGTGCGTGTATGCTTTTCACATATATATGTATATTTTCCATACATATATACATATTTACCATAAATATATATATATATATATATGTATATTTACTATACATATATATTCATATATGTTTTCTATACTTATATATATACGTGTGTAACATTTCCATACATATATAAATATATATATATATGCATATTTCTATAAATATATATATATATATATATATATTCTATACTTATATATATGTGTGTATTATTTCCATGCATATATATAAATATATATATGTATATTTTCTATACATATATATACATATATATGTATATTTTCTTTATATATATGTATGTATAGTTTATATATGTATAGTTTATATATATATATATATATATATATATATATATATATATATATATATGTATGTATAATTTTCCCATATATAATTCTCGCTATATATTCCGTATAACGTGTACATATATATATATATATATATATTCCTTTTTTTACGTATACGAGATGAGCGCTATATTTTAAAACTTGTATAAGTCCTTCACACAAGTTTTATTATATTCAACTGACTAGGTCTTTATATTTCATTTTTCTAATTTCAAATAAGCTATTGATTATCGCGATTGAAATTATAACATCAAAAATTGTAAAAAAAAAAAATTACAGTAACAATTAAACAAACGTTTTATCGGCTGTATTTAATAAAACTCGTTTTGAGGAATACTTGTTGCGTAAATATAGCTTTATTCGTCTATAGCTTCTGTAGACACTCCTGTGGCGTACAGGACCTGTCTCACCGCGTTAAACGTTATGGTTTCTCTAACAATTACACCATGAATTATATTACAAATTATGATTTTAAATCGAAATAAGATATATATATATATATATATATATATATATATATATATTTGTGTATTTAGGCAGCAATCCTTCTTTCATGCACATTTCATTAAAAGCGACTGACAAGAAAAACATTATTAGATCGCATGAGAAATTATATAAAAAATAAATAAAAGCACCTTGTCAGTCGTTTTTAATGAAATGTGCATATATATATATATATATATATATATATATATATATATATATATATATATATATTACAATATTTTACATCGCTGCACAAAAACTTTCATGTTTCGGAACTTTAAAATTGTCCCTCATCGGGTGATGGTAGATAACCTATGAGGATAATGATTTATTTGGGAAACCAGAAAACAAGTCCCTACATCATTTGAAACTTCAAAAGGAGGGGGGGGGAACCAAAATTCTAAAATTAAAAATCAAGATATGCCCACAAGCTTTTTCTTTTTTTTTAAATGGTGGATTTTGGTTTCTCTCTCCTTTTTAATTTTCAATTTTTTAATTTTTCGAATTGTTGTCTGGTTTCCCAAATAAATCATTATCATCATAGGTTATCTACCATCACCCGATGAGGGACAATTTTAAAGTTCCGAATCATGAAACTTTTTGTGTAGCGATGTAAAAAATATTAAAATATTTTGCTCTGCGTTGCATTGAACATTTTTTCTAAAAAAAAAAGAAAGAAATGCTAAGAACTGTGGATTCTGAATCTGTCTGTTCTTTTTATTTGTATATATATATATATATATATATATATATATATATATATATATTTCTGAGATGGGTTATTATGTACACTATTTACATTATTCGGCCGTTGTACCCTCCAGCCTTCTTCAGGTGGTTGGAATGTCGAACTGAACCCTTTATTTCGCACACTGGGGTAGACTGTTCTAGTTCCACTTGCCATGTCTAATGTATGTCAGTTATCTCCTGTTAATTCCCCTCTCCAAGTTCTCCACTGCCTTAATCGGGTAATGAACTCACACTCTTTGGGTCCTGTCACTGGATCTAACTAACTCCTTTATCCACTGTGCCATGCGTCCTTGAGGTCGGTACCTGGTTAAGGTGGTGGAGAACTGGGAGAGAGGAATTAACTGGGGGTAACTGATAACTGACATCCATTAGACATGGCACATGGAACTAGAACAGTCTACCCCAGCGAGCGAAATAAAGGGTTCAGTTCGATATTCCAACCACTTGAAGAAGGCCGGAACGTAAAACGGCCGAAACGTTGTGATAAACTTGGCGACAAAGATGAGAACAACAGTCCGAATAATCTAAATAGTATATATATATATATATATATATATATATATATATATATATAATGACAGGTTCTATTAACACCTATGTAACGTATGAGGATAGGCTTTGCTGCTAAACTTTCTGTAGCAATTAGTTTTTTAAAGGCTGAAACTGCGAGTCGTTCGCCCAAATAGATGTGAGTGTTGTCTCTCTAGAATGATTAGAAACCAAGTTAGAGCCAAGTCAGCCCTGATATTTAACCCATAGGCCGGTGGGGATGCGAGTTTTATTTGTTTAACGGCATATCAAATCCTTCACATGCCACTTAATGCCGAAATTTAACTGTTAAAGAGTTTTGAAATAATAAAACATATATGTTATTCTGCTTTCACAATCGAATACATGGTAGATAATACTCAGCTTTTGTGTTTATGTTTGTGTGAACATAATTACTAGAGGCGGTGATATGTGTGTTTTATGTTGTAGTTTTGTTGAAGTTATATTTTGGAATACAGTTTGATTTCTTTAAGTCGGGTATTTTACGGATTAATGTCATGAAAGAGTTCTTTCATGATGGTTGGTTGATTTTGTTTAGTGGCATATTAATACCTCTATGGGTTATTTAATGCCGAAATCTAAGTATTTTGAACACAATGTTATGGTTTCCTTACAGATAAAATGTATTGGTCATTTGACTATAAATGCATATTGTTGGTCATTTCTTTATATAAATATATATTGCTGGTATTTTTATTATAAAAATGTATTTTTATACTTTCATAGCGTTTTGGCGCCAGTTTAGGGGTTCACTATTTTCCCATAGCTAGGATCCTAATAGGTGCTACCACTCCGGGTCAGGGTGGACCTGGGAACAACAGCAATTAAGAGGTGGCTCCGGGCTCCTCAAATCCTCCAATCTCCTGATCAGAAGCCTGGCTGCCGGATGTAGTTTATCGTCGTACCAAGGACCAGGGGAAGAGAGGAGTTCGCACCTTTCCAAAAGTATTTTTGCCGATGGAATGGTCGCAGTTTTAATTTGAAATCGATAGGCCAGTACTACTGCCCACGTCGATAACCGCTACACCACGCGTAATAAAAAAAATCACAATATATATATATATATATATATTAATCAGTTCACCCTAAGCAAGGCGATAATGTCACTAAGACGCAAAGGAGGCAACTGGGAGTGAAAGACAATGAAACGAATGGACGAGGAAATGAGAACCCAAGCCTAAAGAAGAAAAAAGGATAAACCTCTACTCCTGTTCAAATGAGCGCGGAGGTGCGTGAACCAGGCGATAAGCAAGCCTATGTACTCCTTTGCATAAACGTGTGCATTAAACGTCTTAAAAGACCGCTATCTGGATTTAATAATCAGCTTGTTTCATGCCTTCTTTGTTTTAATTTATTCTTACCCAGCTAGTTTGGAACTGTTTCACAGATTGGTGCATGGTGCCTGATTTAAAGGAAATGTTAACTATAATTTCAAATCCATCACAGCCGGAAGATTGCCAGATTAGCCGGCAATGTTGATTGGGCTAAAAGGGCTGAAATGTTAAGGAAACTTTATAGAGTTAACGGTTAATGTCGTTATTATTATCATTATTATTAAATATATGATAAACCGTTCGAGAAAAGGGGGTCCCTCTGGCCCGAAGAGGTAAATTAATTTAAGCTGACAAATTCAGTTTAGAAATTATTCAGTTCGCTACCACATTTCCAGAAACTTTAAAAATTACACGGTTTTCTTCCACATTTCAAGAAACTTTAGAACGTACCTGGTTTTCTTCCTTATTTCAAGAAACTCTAGAAGTTACCCTGTTTTCTTCCTTGTTTCAAGAAACTCTAGAAATTACACGTTTTTCTTCCACATTTGAAGAAACTCTAGAACTTATCTGTTTTTTTTTCTTTATTTCAAGAAATTTTAGAAGTTACCCTGTTTGCTTCCACATTTCAAGACACTCTAGAAATTACCCGGTTTTCTTCCACATTTG
Organism: Acanthosepion esculentum; assembly: GCA_964036315.1. Lineage (NCBI taxonomy): Eukaryota > Metazoa > Mollusca > Cephalopoda > Sepiida > Sepiidae > Acanthosepion > Acanthosepion esculentum. The sequence continues at coordinate 85,645,062 of OZ038509.1, forward strand.
AAGAAACTCTAGAAATTACCTGGTTTTCTTCCTTATTTCAAGAAACTCTAGAAGTTACCCTGTTTTCTTCCTTATTTCAAGAAACTCTGGAAGTTACCCTGTTTTCTTCCTTATTTCAAGAAACTCTGGAAGTTACCTTGTTTTCCTCCTTATTTCAAGAATCTCTGGAAGTTACCCTGTTTTCTTCCTTATTTCAAGAAACTCTGGATGTTACCCTGTTTTCTTCCTTATTTCAAGAAACTCTGGGAGTTACCCTGTTTTCTTCCTTATTTCAAGAAACTCTAGAAATTACCCGGTTTTCTTCTACATTTCAAGAAACTCTAGAAATTACCCGGTTTTCTTCTACATTTCAAGAAACTCTAGAAATTACCCGATTTTCTTCTACATTTCAAGAAACTCTAGAAATTACCCGGTTTTCTTTCACATTTCAAGAAACTCTAGAAATTACCCGGTTTTCTTTCACATTTCAAGAAACTCTAGAAATTACCCGATTTTCTTCTACATTTCAAGAAACTCTAGAAATTACCCGGTTTTCTTTCACATTTCAAGAAACTCTAGAAATTACCCGGTTTTCTTTCACATTTCAAGAAACTCTAGAAATTACCCGGTTTTCTTTCACATTTCAAGAAACTCTAGAAATTACCCGGTTTTCTTTCACGTTTCAAGAAACTCTAGAAAAGAGTTCTTCTTCAACTTTTACATTATACCTGAAGCAAGCAGTACCAACGGCAATTTACACTGAAATACGACAGCTTTCAGCAAAAATATCCCTGTTTTCTTATTATCTGGGATATATCGTGTACTTTCAGGACGTGGACAATCATGGCTCTCCACAACTTCCTCTCTTTTGTATCTCAAAATAATGTTTGTCCGCTTATTATCCAGGTTCCTCTCTGTTTCCCCCAGTCCTTCTTTGACTTTACTCTGCCCCGCGTGTGTCACATTCTCCATGCCTTCTCTCCTCATCATGCTTCGGAGAAATTTCAATTGTTTGTTTCTGATTCGAAGTATCCTTTTTGTTTTCGTTTTCCTTAAAACTTCCTTGTTGCTCGCATGCCCTAAGACATCCTTGTTGCTCGCATGCCCTAAGACATCCTTGTTGCTCGCATGCCCTAAGACATCCTTGTTGCTCGCATGCCCTAAGACATCCTTGTTGCTCGCATGCCCTAAGACATCCTTGTTGCTCGCATGCCCTAAGACATCCTTGTTGCTCGCATGCCCTAAGACATCCTTGTTGCTCGCATGCTCATTTCTATTGTTTCAAGTTTCCTCTTCACCTGTGATGAAATACTTCAATAGTCACTACCATATTTTTTTAATCATTTCACCTTAAGAAAGGCGACAATGCCACTAAGACGCAATGAATGAAAGAGAATGACGATAAAGGACAAGAAAAGAACAGAGTTCAGGATGACGGAAGATGGCGATTGGCGTTGCATTTAAATTTTTGAAGACTAGAAACATTTTCCAACAGGCTGACGCTTTTTGAAGTCTTCCCAGTATTTGGTATTATTGAAGTTAACGCTAATATTTTCGTTGAGATTTACAAACTCTACGTTTCGTTCAATTTAGCATACCAATCGATGAACTTTGAATAAGCTGATTTGTTTGGAAAAAATACTTCGACAAAGACCCTACTTCGCGTTTTAATAATTTCTTTAATTTAATTTAATTTAATTTAATTTTATAAGAGTGCATCGTAAATAATTTTTTTTTTTTAAGAAAATTTCTTTTTTTCCTTTTTAACAGCAAAGAATAAATTCTTAGGATTTCTTACTCTTGAGCATGCAACATACAACTGGCGTAAATAATTTTTTTTCTGGAGCCAAATTCCAACTTTGCAACACACTGACACATGTTAAAATCCTATTTAGTACTGCTGAAGTTATCGCGAACATTTTTTGTTGAGATTTACAAATTCTACGTTTCGTTCAATTTAGCAAACCAATCGATGAAATCTGAATAAGCTGATTTGTTTGGAAAAATACTTTGACAAAAATCCTACTTCGTGGTTTAATAAGTTCTCGAGTAATTTGATTTTTAAATCCTGCGCTAAATATGCGAATAATTATATTCAGGTGTAAATTTACATGCTTAATTCGAAAATAACAAAGAAATTTTGATAAAATCTATCGTTTTGGAGTTATCGACAATAGAAGTTCGAACCCATTCGAGTCGCGGCAGCCATTACTGGTGTTGTTTGCAGATATTTGCTGCGGAATAACCTTTTTTTATTGCGCACGCAATGAGTTCTTACGTTGTGCAGTAATTCAGTCAAGTAAGAACCGTAAAAAGGCTGTTAACAATGTAATCTTCCACGCAAATCTGATCAGCAGTGAATGTATGCAAACGACGCCAGTAATGTCTGCTCTGCCGTAACGTGAATGAGACCGAAATTTAATTGTCGATAACTCCAAAACGGTAGATTTTATCAAAATTTCTTTGTTATTAACGAATTAAGCGTGTAAATATATACGTAAATATAACTCTTCGGCAAATTTTTATTACATATTTAGGGCAGGGCTTAAAAAGCAAATTACCCAATTTCTCTAATTTAATTTTATAGGACTTCATGGTAAACAATACTTTTTAAAAAGATTTTTTTTTTCCTTTTTAACAACGAAAAATAAATTCTTAGGATTTCTTACTCTTGGGCATGCAACATACAACTGGCCATGCGTAAATATTTCTTTCTAGAGACAAATTCCAACTTCTCGTTTAGTCTTAGCATTTGTTTATAGTTCTTGCAAACGCAGGACAAACTGTAAACTGGATTTTTGTATATATAAATCTTAAAGAGAAGACAATATTGCATTTTTATTAAGTACGTACTTGTTATTTTAATCATTAAATTGCTTTTTAAATAGTGGGATTATTTTGTATGTTAAATAAAAAAAATACTTAATTTTTCCAAAACAATTAATGAAAATATATTGTACTGAGCTACACACGCTAAAAAACAAACACGTTAAAAAAATAAGCTACACACTCTAAAAAACAACTGTACTTTGTGTCTTGTTATTTCTCTACACTTCCCCCAAAATTTGGTTTCGATAGTTCAATGTATGGCTATTTTAGAGGGTGTGATGGACGGACAAACAGACGGACTAACGAAAGTCATAGAATTTTATATATAGATTGTGGGTGGCAGAGAAACAAGAAATTGGAAAGGAGTTCCACAGGCGAGAAGTGCAGGAAAAACTTATGAGAACCGAAAAGAAGATACGGTTGCATCTAATTAGTATATATGTCAGATCACTGCAAAAATTTCGGATCCAATTTTCATTGTTAATACAAAATGACCGCAACATTGATGTTTGCTTAGGTGCGATTTCTGGTGTGTTCGAGATTGAAACCTTGCAGCGTTCAGTTGCGAGTCAAATATTATCTGTCTATATCTCTGAGATGTGGGATTATGATTACTTGTATTATTTACATTATTCGGACTGTTATCCTCATCTTCATTGCCATATTTACAACGTTTCGGCCTCTATATCTCTGAGATGAGGGATTATGATTACTTGTATTATTTACATTATTCGGACTGTTATCCTCATCTTCATTGCCATATTTACAACGTTTCGGCCTCTATACCTCTGAGATGAGGGATTACTTGCATTATTTACATTATTCGGTCTGTTATCCTCTTCTGCACTGCCATATTCCCAATGTTTCGGCCGTTGTACACTCCAGCTTTCTTCAGGTGATTGGATCTATGAGATGGGGTATTATGATTACTTTCATTTATTTACATTATTAGAACTGTTATCATCATATTCACAACGTTTAGGGCCTTCTTCAGGTGATTGGAATGGTTCAGTGGATAAAGACGTTAGTTAGACCCAGTGACTAGACCCAAAGAGTTGTGAGTTCAATACCAGTGGTGAACCAAAAACTTGGATAGTTGAGTTAAAGAGAAATAACTGAGACATGCGGAAGAGGCATGACACGTGGAACGAGAACAATCTACCCCCTGTGGACGAAATAAAGGGTTCGTTTCGAAATTGCAATAACCTGAAAAGGGCCGGAGCGTACCGCGGCCGAAACGTTGTGAAGATGAGGACAACAGTTCGAATAATGTAAATAATGCAAGTAAAAACAGTCTATATTTTTGAGATGAGGTTTTTGTAATTATTTACATTATTTGCATTGTTCGGACTGTTGTCCTCATCTTTATTGTCATGTTCACGACGTTTCGGCCGTTGTACTCTCCAGCTTTCTTCGGGTGATTGGAATTGGAAGAGGCACGGCACGTGGAACTAGAACAATGCTTTCCAGATGGAGGATGAAAATTTGCACTTTCGCCGTATTATGCTCTATGAATTTGGGAAATGATTAAGTGTCGAAATTGCGACGAAAAAAAAACATTCAAAAGGTTTATTTGGGTCGCGTTTCAGCTCTTCAAACGGTTAAAAAAATGGTTTGACAAATTAGAAAAGTTGATTTTAACCCAAACGATCAACTACTCTCCGGTCAACCTTCCGACGTCGATGAAGAAGAAATAGTTGCAATCGTAGAGAATAAATAAATAAATAGGATTACGACGGAAGACTTTGATGGTCGAAATCTCAACTGCCTTTCGCTATCTGAACAGTTAGGTTCAAGAGAAACGGCCGATTTCGGCAAATGGAAAAAGGTGTCATTTTCCACCACGACAACGCCAGACCACTTCTTTCAAAACAGACCTTGCTGGAGCTTAAAGCATTGAGACGGGAAACCCTCCAGCACCTACCGTATTCTTCTGACTTGTGTCCTTCGAATTTTCTTTTGTTGCATTCTAGGGAACGTTTTAAATGATATAACATTTTATTGTATACAGTCAGTCGAAAAATAGCATCAACAAGCCTGTAGAACGATAGAAAACAATTGTTAAAATAATGGATACTATGGACTTGATGAATAAATGTTTTTATTTTTGTATGTAAAATTTTGTTTTTAATTCTCTATTCGGACGCGAACTTTGCAACGATTGAGAAAAGCGTACTGAACTGCTATGTAATATCAATCAGCCTATTAGTTAAGTACGCCTCTCTCAATCGTTGCCGTCTAAAGTGCCGTAGGTGATATATCGATGTGCGAATAGTCAGAAATTGCAGAGGTCCAGGTCATCATGCAGAGTCACAGTTTTATGTCTGTTCGAAACATTGCCCCAGGAGTCCAATATTTTCTTTTTCGGCTCAAAATAGGTGGGGTAGTTTCTTTCTCAGAGTCGACATGCTTAAGTAGGCGGGAGAAAGCAGCATGTGGCTTGAATTCAGGGAAGCACTGGTCTAATGTACCGGAGGTGATACATCCATGGGCGAGTGGTTTGCAATCAGAGAGCTCCACGGCACTGTTAAGAGTCTAAGTTTTAGGTTTGTTCGAGCCATTGCCCGAGGGGTCCAATATTTTTTTTTTTCGGATGAAATTATGTCGCCCAGTTCCTTTCTTAGGGACGCTCATGCCAAAGTAGCCGACATAAAGCAGCAGATGGTTTGAATTCAGGGAAACACTGGTTCACTGTACCGTAGATGATACACCCATGGACGAAGGCAGGTCGTCTCTAAGAAAGGAACTAACACACCTACTTTGAGCCCCAACAGAAAATAGTGGACTCCTTTCTCCCGCCTACTTAAGCATGTCGACTTTGAGAAAGGAACTACCCCACCTATTTTGAGCCGAAAAAGAAAATATTGGACTCCTCGGGCAATGGCTCGAACAAGCATAAAACTGTGACACTGCATGATGACCTGGACCTCTCCAATTTCTGACCATTCGCCCATGGATGTATCACATCCAGTATCCAGCAATCAGAAAACTCCACGGCACTGTTCAGTGTCCAAGTTTTATGTTTGTTCAAGCCATTGCCCGTGGGGCCCAATATTTTCTTTTTCGGCTCAAAATAGGTGGTGTAGTTCCTTTTTAAGAGTCGACATGCTTAAGTAGGCGGGAGAAAGCAGCAGGTGGTTTGAATTCAGGGAAAAACTGGTCTAATGTACGGGAGGTTATACATCCATGGGCGAGTGGTTCACAATCAGAAAGCTCCACGGCACCGTGCAGTGTCCTAGTTTTATGTTTGTCGAAGCATTGCCCTAGGGGTTCTATATTTTCTTTTTCGGCTCAAAGTAGGTGGGTCAGTTCCTTTCTTCGAAACATGCGAGGTGGGTTTTTTTTAAAGTTACCCTCTTCTATCTGCCTGAAGTGGCTGGTTCTACAAGGCAGCAGATGGTTCGAATTCTTCTGCTAGACTGGTTTCCGACCAAGGCTATAGGACCACGTATGTCCTGCTGTTTACCCATAGCTTTAGGGAGGTGGATTCATACCTTTTCCCAAGGGTAAGGGAATACAATGGACTCGCCTGGAATTCAAACTCGGATCCCCGATTCATCAGCCCGAACGATTATCCATTGCTCTACTGTACCGCGACCTTTTCTCAATAATAAGAATACTATTTTGCATGCAGTCTCTTCCCCCAGGTATGGGTTAATTAGTAAAACTTGTATCACTAAATCATTATTATCTAAAAAGCAAATTCTTATAATCTAAAAATATTTTCTGGCTTTAAATAACCTGCAAAGGGTTGATAAGCCGTAGAAAACGAATCAATGAAATACTGATTAGCTAGGCAGGTATGTCTTTTTAGATTTATTTAAATTTTCTGGAATATAAATGTATAGAAACTATCGTGGCTACAAAGTGAGGGATCAGTTTATATGTTGATTGTAATATAGAATTGATCCCCCACTTTATATCCACATTATAATTTCTGGCTTTAGATAACCTGAAAAGGGTTGATAAGCCGTAAAAAACGAATCAATTAATCAATGAAATACTGATTAGCTACAAAGGCCAGTCTTTTACTTTCATTTACATTCTCTGGAATATAAATGTATTGAAACTACTGTGGTCACAAAGTGAGGGAATAGTTTATATATTGATTTCAATATAGAACTGATCCCCCATTTGTATCCACATTATATTTTCTGGCTTTAAATAACCTGCAAAGGGTTGGTTGATAAGCAGTAAAAAATGAATCAATCAATCACTGAAATACTGATTGGCTACACAGGCATGTCTTTTAGATTTATTTACATTCTCTGGAATAGAAATGTATAGAAACTACATAAAGTGAGGGATCAGTTTATATGTTAATTGTAATATCAATTGATCCCCCATTTTTACCCACAGTACAATTACTTCTTTATCAAATTCTGATCCAGCTCTTCTCTCCTTAGCTATGGAGTCATTAGTAGCACTTATATCCCTAAAGCATTATTAGTTTTCAAAAAAGTCTTACTATCTAAAGAAAACATTTTCTGGCTTTAAATAACCTGCAATGGGTTGATAACCTGTAGAAAATGAATGAATCTAAATAGTTTACCCCTGTATCCCTTATTGTGCCCTTCATTTTCACATACTCATTGGGTAGGGGTAGGTTACTTGCGCTTTACCTCTGTCCCTGTGTGTGTTTAATTCGTCAAGCCGTCCTATGTAAGACGGTAAACTACAATCAGTAGTAAGGGGGATAGAGCCAACTCCTAATTGATGTTGTTCCCAGGTCCACTCTTAACCGGGGTGACAGCACATGTTAGGATCCCAGTTAAGGGCCAATAGTGAAACCCCAAACTGGATTCAAGTATAGATTCAAATGAAAAATAGATTAAAAGATAAATTATTAGCAACAGATTTTTGTTAAAAAAAAATTACCAGGAAAATTTTTTTTCAAATTTGTTTCATTCTTTTTACTTTATCTGCTCTGCTTTCCCAACAGCACATATAAGTAATTGTTCATACAACCTATTGTCCTTTTTCTTTCATCAAAATAAAATATCCCCCCATAAATTATCTGCGTTTTATACTACGACAGTATGAGAACAACACACTAGTCCACTGAGGACTGATATATAGGGTGCCCCCCCAAATTTGACATCATTTAAAATGTGAATATCTGAGCAACTACATGTCCTGACATTAAACAGGCATCATGTTGAACAATAAAAGATTTATTTATCAAAATTCGAGCAACATATTCAAACGGATGTACATTTTATACCGTGGAAAAAATTGCTCAATTACTCTCAGGTGACGGATAATCACCCCAGCTCCTTCTCGAATAAGGGGTACTGACTGGAGGTGGGATAGTCCCCTGGCGTTTTAGCTAATATTAAATTTCAGCTTTGCCAGCAAAAGCCAGATAAATATTGATTGTGAATATACAGGGTGTCCTCCTAAAATTGACATCATTTAAAATGTGAATATCTGGATTACTACATGGTCCAGCCAGACGAAATTAAACAGACTCCATGTTGGAGAATGAAAGATTTATTGATCAAAATTCGAACAAGATATTTCAAAGGGGTGTCGATTTTATAACCGATTTCACAAAGCTTCACAAATGTTCAATATGCGCACCGCCTATGACACGACACACGTCAAGTCGGTAGTCCAGCTCCTGCCAAACACGCTGTAGCATGTCTTCGTAACACTCTTCAGCGCCTCAGTGATTCTCTGCTTGTCCCAATAGGCTTGTAGGAAGATGGGGGATATAGACTTTACTTTTCACATGGCAAATAACCAAAAATCAAATGGGGTCAAGTCAGGTGAACGTGGCAGCCATTTCAGCAGCACATTGTCCTTATCACTGGCACGCCCAATCCATCTTCTTGGCAGATTTTCACTGTAATAATTCCGCACAGTCAGCTTCCAGTGAGGTGGAGCCACATGCTGTTGAAAGATGAAGTGTTTATGCATATTACCAATGCATTTTAATTTCTCATGAACGCCATTTTTCACCCCGAAAAAAGAAAAAAAATTCAACTTAGTTTTTGAGGAGACACGGTGGAGAAATTGGATAGTGGCTCGGGTTGAGAAATCGGAGAGCCGAGTTCGAATTCCAGTCCAATCCATTACGTGCTAATACCCTGGGGAAAGCTATGAATCATCTTCTCCCCCACCCCAGCTATGGGTAAATAGAAGGACAGAGCGGGTTCTATAGCCTTGGGTGGCAACTCATCTAGGAGAAGGACAACTTAATTCAAAACTTGATCCTGCAGAAGGCTAACAACCTACTCACTTAAAAAACCGGCTTGTTATAGAAACCGCAATGATATCTATGTTCCTCAAGGAATTTAAAGTCATAATATATATATATATATATATATATATATATATATATATATATATATATATATATGCAAGTTTCATTAAAAACGACAGACAAGGTACTACGGTTAAGTGTTTTATTTAATTTTTCTTGTGTACGTACAAGAGCTTTCTTTGCTGGACAAAGGGTGTGTAAGAACTGTCCAAATGTTTTATTTTTCCGAGCGCTTTCGGCTATACTTTTAAAAAAGAAAAATCCTACCCTTAACAATATTAACTACGAACAAAGCCACAACGTGCTAAGCGTATTCGGAAATTAAAAACACCCCTACTACACACTAAGACATATATATAATGCACTCAATTAAGCTGAAAAATCAAATCATCCTTGATAATGGCTAAAGGTATAGATGTTAAGCGTCGTAGACAGTGGCTTGGTAAAGGGGAAGAACCCCAGCCACAGCCGAGAAGGGAACTTCATGGGCAAAAGGTTCTTTCTATTTGGTGGGATTGCCAAGGAATAATCCACTTTGAATTCTTACCACCTAATGCAACAATTAATGCTCAAATATACTGTCAGCAATTAGAGCGTTTGAACCAAGCTTTGAGGGAAAAAAGACCTGCTCTAGTGAATCGAAAACGGGTGATGTTTCATCAAGACAATGCCCGACCATACACAGCAAGAGTCACGTCACAAAAGATCGAAGGACTTGGTTAGGAGAAAATTCCTCATCCACCTTATTCTCCCGACCTTGCTCCTTCAGACTACCATTTGTTTCGTAGCTTACAGAATGATTTGGAAGAAACAGCTTTTGTAACACAGGAAGAGGTTAAAACTGACATTTGTGAGTTCTTCGAATCAAAGCCAAAAGAATTTTACAGTAATGGAATTAGTAAGCTTGTTAATAGATGGAAGGAAGTCATAGATAATCAGGGAAAATACATTGTTGATTGAATCTGTAATTAAATGTAACATTTGGTCACTTGTTTTCTTTATTCAAAATTCGGACAGAACTTATGGGCTGACCTGATATATACGCACACATTATATATACATACATATATATATATATATATATATATAGCTCTGTTATTTTATATTGAGAACTGTTTTTTCTTACACTATATGTATTTGTATACGATCACTTCGCTTATATATATATATATATATATATATATATATATATATATATATACACCACAACCAGTGTAACCTGATTTCTTCCTGCACAAACCATCCCCAATGAAAGAAATACAAATGCCTACTAGACGCTCACACGAACACACATTATCAACCAAATCCCGCATAGACCAACTCGAATTATGATAAACAAACACACAAGAATTATACACACGAACGTTACCTGACAAGTCAAATACACGTAAAGTCTACTTAACCAATGAAAACAAAAAGCCCCGCCACCGAGCAAAAAATACAGGAATTTTCTTTTCTTCTCTATATTTAAAGTCTGATGAAGCGAAACATGTTAAATTATAAACGTTTATTTTTTCCTTATCATATATACAGGATGCGACGGGTAAATTGTTGCCATTTTATATTCTTAATTTCGCGCATGCGCGTTGTTAGTTTTCGATTTTGTCGACTGCACAGTATAGTAGGGTCAGTTAGAAAAAGAGCACCATGACGCAATTCAATCCGCCAGAAATTTGGAAACGGTATGCTGTACTGCTTGGCATTCGCGCCAGGAGCTTCAATACGAAATTTTCAGAATATCTGAAACCAAAATCAACGCCCGGGGGCGGAGGGAGTGCTCATCCGGCAAAGATGAAAATACCCCAAGTTCACCATTACTTGGGAAAAAACACCAGAAAAAAAAAACAAAGTGGGCGTAGAAAGTGCTCGATAGCATGGGAAGAGTTGCTTACTTATATATATATATATACATATATATATATATATATATATATGTAAAATTTCAGATAGTGTATATCAGTAAAAGGACAATATGTATAAATAAAAAAGAAAAACTTATCTTAGCCGACACGTTTCTTCCTTTGAGAGACTTTATTTAGACAAATGCAAGGATTTTAGTTTGTGACAAGTATTTATATATAAAAACAGAAATGTTATTGGTTTTTAAACGTTTATATTATAGGAGTGCATATATATATATATATATATATATATATATATATATATTAGTGTGTGTGTGTGAAGAAATATAGTTTTAAGGTGTGGTATATTTATGGGATAAAATGCACAATATCAGAGATAGAGCTTATATAAATATAAAAGTGAACATTGAAGTCAACACTTAGAGGCGACAGGCTGTTTCATGCTAAACACAATCGTCAGGACTGAAACAGCCTGTCGCCTCTGAGTGTTGACTTCAATGATCACATATATATACATACATATGATCTCTCACACATTTTGAGAATTATATATATATATATATACGCACATTTTGAGAAATGCATACATACACACACATATATATATATATAATTGAAGTAATTCATTGAGTCTGAAACCTCAACAGAATGCAGAAAGCACTGGAAGGCCGTTTTATCCTATATTTGGGGCTCATCAGCAGTGCGCATCCACTACCGAGAATTGAAGCCCTGACAGTTAGGTTATCAAGCAAACGTCATACCTCGGTGACGAAGAGGTAGCAAAAACAGACTCAAATGAGTCCCAAATATAGGACGACACGACCGTCCAGTGCTTTCTGCCTCACTTTAATTATAATTATCAAATCCTCCGAATAATTTCTATCATATATATATATATATATATATATATATATATATATATATATATATGCAAGTTTCATTAAAAACGACAGACAAGGTACTACGGTTAAGTTTTTTATTTAATTTTTCTTGTGTACGAACAAGAGCTTTCTTTACAGGACAAAGTGTGTGTAAGAACTGTCCAAATGTTTTATTTTTCCGAGCGCTTTCGGCTATACCTTTAGCCATTATCAAGGATGATTTGATTTTTCAGATTAACTGAGTGTGTGCATTATGTATATGTCTTAGTGTGTAGTAGGGGTGTTTTAATTTCCAAATACGGTTAGCACGTTGTGGCTTTGTTCGTAGTTAATATTGTTAAGAGTTGGCTTTTTCTTTTTTATTATTAAAGCCTCCATTATTTTTAACCTTTTTTTGCAGGTGGAAGCAATTAATATATTTGTGTTTTCTACTAGTATATTTCTAATGGAGTCTGGTAAATTTTTGTGTGTGTTTGGGTTCTAATGGAGCTGTGATCGGATAGGTTTAACGTAAGACGTCTGGATAAGCATGTAGTTGTGTGACCGATGTAATTATTTATGAGTCCGGTTTCGTTAGGAAACCGGACTCATATATATATATATATATATTTATATATATATATATATAATTCTCAAAATGTATGTATGTGTGTGTGTGTTGATCGAATGTTGTTTATGCGTTTCCACAGTTTTCATCCGATTTCGTTAATTTTTTTTGTTTGACAGATAATTCTTCAGTGTCGGTTTTGAGTCCAAATTCCCTATAAAAAACTTACAACCTTGAAGGTGAAAAATCGAAAAAACTGATTTTTACACTTTACGCAATAATCAAGGGCAAAATTTAATGTCTGTAAATTTGGAGAGTTGAAATCTAATGCAGAAGATTATTAGAATTATTAAAAAAAAAATTATAAATAAAAAAGTTATCGTATATTATTATTTTTATGACGGTCCCTAGAAGAGTTTCCTTCCTTGCAAGATTGAAAGCGTAAAAACGGTCCTTTTCACGGCCACTCCCACATTCAAATTATTAACCCCCCCATTTGGGTATGTGCCCCAGTTGCCCCCAATTGTTGTTACTAATATTGATTTTTGGGTGGGCTAAATTTAAACTTAAACTGCTCCAATTGAACGCAAAAATTTCCAGTAATGAAAGAGCCGGTCGAAGACAGGTTATACTGCTAGTATATATATATACATATATATATATATATATATATATATATATATATATATATATATATATATATATATATAGTTAAACCTAAAGAGCCAGACAAACTTACCACGGTTTCACCTAAACGGATCGTCAGGGAATACTGGCTCCAGTATTCCCTGACGATCCGCTTAGGTGAAACCGTGGTAGGTTAGTCTGGCTCTTTCAGTTTAATTAGGTTTGCTCTATTTAGCGTATCGAGAACTTTATTTAGTTATTTTACTTACTCGTATCGGTTTTTTTCTTTGGACTCTGAACTTGGATGCTAGACGATTATTTTCGGCTGACGTACGTGTTCTTTGGTCTTTCTTTTTTGTACCATTTTTTCCCTTTGGTATTGGTTTGTTTATTTACAAATCAAGGCACCTAGGGTTTTCCGGACGAGTAAATCTCTTATATTTATAAGATTACAACTAGTGTATATATATATATATATATATATAATAACCTGTTCACTTTCGTTTATTAGATATTGAATATGTAGCACTTCCTTTCTATGAACTTGACTGGTTGAGAACTCCTATAACTAAAAGTTTTGGACAGCTAATAACATATTTGCTCCCGTACTAGAAAATAAAATCTTCATATTTGCCTTAATAAAGTCCCATAAAAGATTACTGAAACGTTCTCGGCCTAACCAAGATTAAATTCTCCAAAATTCTGATAACGTTTTTCTTAGGGTGTGAACTGAGTCATGATGCTTTCCTGAATTTTTGCGTTGTCTGCCTCAAGGCCCCAATTTTAGGGTACCCAAATGTGTTTAGGGTACCCAAATCTCTGCTGAATTGGGTGCCTATTGACTTGAACTACAACCGTGTGTTCGGTCGTCACTGGTCCCATATAAGCTTAGTAATATAGTTCCTGTCAGATTAACCTGTTTTTTTTTAATTGACTCCCCCCACCCCAATACACATTTAAAATTCAAGATATTATGTAAATGTATCGGGTATGAGTTCCTTGCCTCGTCGACTGAAATTTTTATGACATATTTTCTCTGTTGTGCCATTTTATAATATTATTCTCTTGGGAGGTCTCTGACGATTGAGGAGGTTGTGGGTAAGTCGTTCGGCCCGACGGTGTAAACTTCAGTTTGTACTGGATTACTCGCCCAACCGCCAAAAAATGTCTGTGGTCCCGTTTCTGGGAGAAAAAAAAAGTCTCAGTGAAAATTCTAAATACGTAATAAGTTTGAATTCAAGTCGTGTTTAATTTCTTTCTTTCTTTTTTTATTTTTAACGACCTTCTTCCTCTAGCATTTCTCTCTTTTGTCCTCTCTCTCCCCCCACCCCGTCTTCTCAATCGACCATATTTCTCACGCTTCCTCTATCATTTCTCGGTTTTCTCCTCTCTCTTTTCTCCTCCCTCTCTCTTGTCTTTTCTCTTCCATCTTTCCGACTGTCTTTTTACCCTCTTCTTTTTTCTCTCGTTTCTTTCTCTTTCTTCTCTCTCCTTCCCTTTTCTTTCTTCTTTTCCTAGTCTTGTCACTTTTCTTTCTTCTCTCTTTTCTTTCTTCTCTCTTTTCTTTCTTCTCTCTTTTCTTTCTTCTCTCTTTTCTTTCTTCTCTCTTTTCTTTCTTCTCTCTTTTCTTTCTTCTCTCTTTTCTTTCTTCTCTCTTTTCTTTCTTCTCTCTTTTCTTTCTTCTCTCTTTTCTTTCTTCTCTCTTTCTTTCCTTTTGTCATCTCTCTTCTTTCCTGTTTTCTTTCTTCTCTTTTCTTTCTTTTTCCTTTCTTTTTTCTTCTCTTTCTTTTCTTTTGTCCTCCCTCTTCTTCTTTCTTTATTCTTCTGTCTTTTCTTTCTTCTCTTTCTTTTCTTTCGTCCTCTCTCTCTTCTTCTCGCTTATCTTCTCTCTTTTCTTTCTTTCTTCTCTCTTTTCTTTCTTTTCTTTCTTCTCTCTTTTCTTTTGTTTTCTTTCTTTTTCTTCCCTCTTCTTCTTACATCGTCTTCTCACTCATTCCCTATTTTCTATCTTCTTTACCTCATCTTCTCTCTTCGCATGATTCGCTCTTCGCTCTCTTCTTCTCCCTTATTTCTTTGTTCTTCCCTCTTTTCTTTCGTCGTTTTCTCTTTTCTTTTCTCTTCTCTTCTCTTTTCTTTCTCTCCTATTTTCTTTCGTCTTCTCACGGCTTCTCATTTTTTTTCTTCTATCTTTTCTTCTCTCTTCTCTTTCTCCTTTTCTCTTTTTCTTTCCTCTTCTTCCTCCGTCTTCTTTTTTTCTTTTCCCTCCTCTCTTGTTCTTATTGTACAATTTGTCGACAGAGATCTTACCTCCATTTCTTTTTTGTTCTTTGCAAAACAAGAAAACTTCAACTCATTCTTTCTGCTCCAATCCGACACAAAATTCTCAAAACAAAAACAACAGAGAATTGTTATTTGCCATTTTGAAATGACAACCAATCAATCCAAAATGATTTAGTATTTCTTTAAAATTCTTTAAAATTCTTTAAAAATCTCTAAAAATCTATTAAAATTATTTAAAAATATATTAAATAATCAATGCAAAATATTTTTCGTTTTTCTTTAAAATTCTTTAAAAATATTTAAATATCTGTTACAAATCTTTAAAAAATATATTAAAAATCAATGGAAAATGTTTTTGGTTTTCTTTAAAATTCTATTAAAAGTCTTTAAAATATATTAAATGCAAAATGTTTTTGTTTTTCTTTAAAATTATTTAAAATTCTATTAAAATTTTTTAAAAATATATTAAATACAAAATGTTTTTAAAATTCTATGAAAAACCTTTAAAAATATATTAATTGCAAAATGTTTTTCTTTAAAATTCTATTAAAAATCATTAAAAATATATTAAATGCAAAATATTTTTCTTTAAAAATTTCTTTAAAAATATTTAAAAACATATTAAATGCAAAATGTTTTTGCATTTCTTTAAAATTCTATTAAAAATTTTTAAAAATATATTAAAAATCAATGCAAAATGTTTTTGTTTTTCTTTAAAATTCTTAAATCTTTAAAATTCTATTAAAATATATTAAAAAACTATTAAAAATCATCGCAAAATCTTTTAGTCTTTCTTTCAAAATGTATAAAAATCTATTAAAAATCTTTGAAAATCTATTATAAATCTTTGAAAATCTATTATAAATCTTTAAAAATCTTTGAAAATCTGTCTTTTTATTTTATTATTTAATGTGCAACGATAAAAATTAAGCTCGCTTCATAGTTGGAATGGACTGCTCAAATCATTTACTAACTATTAATCTACACCTAGCAGCCTACATATCAAGTTTACCCAAGCTTTGGTGTACGTTCACTACTGCGAGGCGCCCAGTGAGGATAGGGGCAGATCCATCCTGTAGAGTTTATCTTAATTCCATGGCAAAAGAAAATATACAATGTGCGATGGGTAAATTGTCACCATTTTATATATTTAAATTTGAGCATGCGCGTTGTTTGTTTTTGATTTTGTTGACTGCACAGTATAGTAGGGTCAGTTGGGCACCGTCTATAAGAAAAATATAATCATGGCACAAATCAGTCCGCCAGAAATTTGGGAAACGGCATACTGTACTTCTTGGCATTCGCACCGGAAGTTACAATAAGAACATTTCAGAGTAATTGTGTGTCAATCTGAATACAGTGAAGAGGATTGATAATGATGGCAACGTTATGCCGCCAATCTTCCCACAGGGCCTCAGACTCAACACAGAGGCCTACATCACTTACATTGAGGGGGTTAGTGCTGCTCAGGTCAAGAGGGTGGCTGCTAGAAGACACTATGACTGGCAACAGGATTCTGCACCATACCACGCAAACAGAAGAACCCAGTCATAGCTGTCAGACAATTTCTGCGACCACATGACCCCTTACATCTGGCCACCTAACTCTTCAGACTGCAACCCCCTTAATTATTATGTGTTGGACGCAGCTGAACGAGAGATCAACAAAACTCATTGTAACACCAAAGATAAATTGAAAACCCTTTCCTTGTGTCACATCTAAGCTGAGAAAAATCACCATGCATATGTACACCCTGGGGTGCATCGACGGGGTGTAAAGGTTAAGGAAGCTTGTCTCGCTAGATCAATGTATGCCCCCATCTAAGCTACGCTTGGAAAAGCACCATACATATGAACATTTATCATTACTTATCTCTATTCTATTTCGATATTTTCAGTGTCCATGCGATATGAAAGTTTTCTCTCAAGCCGATATATCTCCACGGTGCAGCAAAACCTATGTTTCAAAAAATCGTTTAGGGTGTTGACACTCGCTATGTTGGGCGGTGCCCCTATTGTAGGCACTGTATCAGTTTCGTCTGAAATTGTGATGTTGATATTCAATGAACGGTTTGGGATTATCTTCGTCTTTCTTGTTCTCATTTTTTCCCTTCTTTTTTATAAGTTTTGATATAGACGGTTAATATTTACTAAATTTTTTGGACATTTTAATGGGGTTTTTGTGTATGTTTTTTTTTTTTGTCGTTTTCTTTTTTTACATTTTTGTCGAAGTAACGTTACAATATTTCTTGGTGCACGCCGGCTTCGAAAATTTGAATCTACCAACAAAATCAGTTCTTTTGGGCCTGGTCTCTTAGCCAAAAGCTAAGCAAGGGACTGAGAAATGGAAAGATTTCGATAGAAACAAAGAAAAGAGGGCTGGATTGCTATGTGATATGAATCCACTTATATGGAAGAATATATGAGCACAGAAAGGCGTCTTTTACAAAACAACCCACTCTGTGCCTTGGTCGTTAATCGTAATGTGTCTGTTCCTAAAAGCTTCTGTTCCCCCAAGCAAAATAGAAAAACGCTGCGAGATTCGAACACGCATCTATAGTTTCAAAGACCTGGGAAGTGTTCTAACAGAGGCTGGAAAATGCGGCACCGAGATCCTAAGTACGCATTGGACTAGCGAAAGAAGCTTTCCCAAAAGCTAAGCAAGGTGCTGTGAAACAGAAAGAATTTGTTATAAACAAATAACGGGGTGATAGATTGCTATATCATATTCATCTTCTTATACGACAGTGAATGCTGTACAATCATTCTACGGATGAGGTTAAAAACTAGAGGCAGAAGAAATGAGGTTCTACAGAAGGATACTGAGAATAACATGGATGCAGCGAGTAAGCAAAAAAGGAAGAACACTACTCAGAATCTGGAAAACACAGTTAAAACTCCTTGGACACATAATGAGGAAGATGAGGTCATATTGAGGGCCAGAGAGTATTTTTACAATGATTTTCACTTTGTTCAAGGCCCAAGAGCCACTCATGGTAGATGGTTACAGATTAAGAGGCACAGTAAATGCTGGACCATCTCCCGACGGATGAGGAGAAAACTAGAGGCATCAGAAGGGTGCTGAAAATTCCATGGACGATGCGAGTAAGCAACAAGGAAGTCTTCAAGAAAAATGGTAACTGAAAGCAAGACTTTTACTCAGAATGAGGAAATGGTTGTTGAAATCCCTTGGACACATAACCAGGAAAGTGGGTTATTGAGGGCAAGAGATATAGAGAAAGGCAGCGAGTCACCTACCTGACGAGGATATCTGAATGGGTGGCGGAATTGGGGGCAGGGGCCGTAGACATGGGAGAAAAACTGCTAAAAGACATATGAGAAGTTGTGGAGAGCTATAATCTCCATTATCCTGAAGGGACAGCGGTACATAGAAGAAGAAGAAGAATGAAATCAATGGTCAACAATACTTCATCTGATAAAAAATTAAAATCACGATATTATAATTATTTACTGTTGTTGTTGTGATGGTGGTGGTGGTGTAATTATTACTGTCCTTGTGATGATAATGGTGGCGGCGGTGGTTGTAGTAGTGGTGTAATTGTTGCTGCTGTTGTGATGATGATGTGGTGGTGGTGGTGGTTGTGGTAGTGGTGTAATTGTTTCTGCTGTTGTGATGATGATGGAGGGGGGTGGTAGTGGTGTAATTGTTTCTGCTGTTGTGATGATCATGGAGGGGGTGGTAGTGGTGTAATTGTTTCTGCTGTTGTGATGATGATGGAGGGGGTGGTAGTGGTGTAATTGTTTCTGCTGTTGTGATGATGATGGAGGGGGTGGTAGTGGTGAAATTGTTGCTGCTGCTGTGATGATGATGGTGGTGGTTGTGTTAACGTTGACATTTTGAGAGGAAAAATGAATTCTGTTAATTGTGTTATTATTATCTCTCTCTATTCACGCCAGCATTTTCATTTTAATAATTTCCTCCGAAGCAAGGCGACAAAGTCACTAAGACGCAAGGGTTTACTGAGTGCGAAAGATTCTAAGAAAAAAAAATTATTGAAGAAAGAACAATAAAAAAGAAAAACACTTAGCATATAACCTACGATTATATTTAGCAATTTCAA
>OZ038509.1:85674415-85706915 GCA_964036315.1 Acanthosepion esculentum
CTCTTTTTCTCTCTTTTTCACTCTTTCTCTTTTTCTCTCTTTTTCACTCTTTCTCTTTTTCTCTCTTTCATTTTTCCCCACTTTTTATCTCTTTTTTCTCTTTTTCTTTTTTCTCTTTTTCTCTTTTTCTTTTTTCTTTTTTCTGCCCTTATCCTATTTCTTTTTAATTTATTTTCCTTTTTTTTCACTCTTTCTCTCTCTTTTATCTCTTTCTTTTTTCCTCTCTTACATTTTTCGATTTTTCTCCCTTTTTCTTTTTCTCTTTTTCTTTTTCTCTTTTTCTTTTTCTCTTTTTCCAAAGAGGTGGATTCATACCTAATCAGAATTTGATAAACAAGAAATTGTAATATGGATACAAAGTGGGAAATCAGTTCTATATTACAATCAATACATAAACTGATCCCTCACTTTATGTAGTTTCTATCCATTTCTATTCCAGAGAATGTAAATAAATCTAAAAGACATGCCTGTGTGGCTAATCAGTATTTCAGTGATTGACTGATTCGTTTTTTTATGGTTCATCAACCCTTTGCAGGTTATTTAATGCCAGAAAATAGAGCTTGTAAGAATTTCTTTTTTTTTAGATAATAATGATTTAGTGATACAAGTCTTACTAATTAACCCATAGCTGGGGGAGAAGAGATGGATTAATATTTTTACAAACTGTACTTGCTCGTAAGTGAACCCAACCAGAATTGGAACTCGGCTCTCTGATTAACAATTCCATTATACCATCCACATATCCAAGCTTACAGCACCTGGTATTCTTAAGCGGTCACCCATCTAGTTAATAACTAGGCTGGAGTTGACTTAACTCCGTTGATTGTACGGGAACCGGTGTTTCAACATGATGTGGACGTAAGCCAAACTGCTTTGAGATAAAAAGGATATGGATTTATAGAAGTGGATTCATACCTTTCCAAAAGGAATTTAATATAACGAACCCAGCTGGAATTGGAATTGGACTCTTTGATTAACAATTCTGAGGCTTTATCTGTTACACCACCCGCACATCCAAGCTTACAGCGCCTGTTGAAAGAAAGAAATGTTTTACGACTCCTGTCAATAAATCATAAATAATGGTCTATTTATTTTCCCTCTCTTGTCTCTTTCTTCTTTCCCTCTCTTTCCTTTCTTGTCTCTTTCTTCTTTCCCTCTCTTTCCTTTCTTGTCTCTTTCTTCTTTCCCTCTCTTTCCTTTCTTGTCTCTTTCTTCTTTCCCTCTCTTTCCTTTCTTGTCTCTTTCTTCTTACTCTCTCTTTCCTTTCTTGTCTCTTTCTTCTTTCACTCTCTTTTATCTCTTTCTTATTTCCCTCTCTTTTCTCTATTATTTTCCTCACTTTTCTCTCCTCTTTCCCTTTTCCTCTCTTTCCCTTTCTTTTCTCTCTTTCCTCTTTTTCTCTCTTTTCTCTCCTTCCTCTTTTTCTCTCTTTTCTCTCCTTCCTCTTTTTCTCTCTTTTCTCTCCTTCCTCTTTTCTTCTCTCTTCTCTCTTTCTTCCTTTTCTTTCTCTTCTATGCTTTTCACTTTGTTTATCATTCTTTTCTTTTTATCTTTTTTCTTCCCAGTTCTTTTAACGTTAATCGTTACGTCATACCTGGTGCCTCCTCCGCACCCCGCCACATATTTTTGTTTGTTTACTCTTTCTTTCTTTCTTTCTTTCTTTCTTTCTTTCTTTCTTTCTTCCTCTCGCTTTTCTCATTTTCTTTCTCTTTCCACCTGATATTTTACTTTTTTCTTTTCATTCTTTTTTTTTCTTCATCTTTCTTTTCTTACTTTGTCTTTTCTTTCTAATTTAGCTTCATCACTAAGGCTACTCTTTTCTTGTTCCACCGTTTCTGCATAAATTACGGATGTTAGCAATTTATATCCGTTTGGCCAACCGTAGTCTGAAATGCAGAATCATTAACTATAGCGCAGTTATATCTGCCTGCTTGTAAAAAGTCCTCGAGACTCGTTTCGCAGCTGAAAGAGTTCGGTCTACTTTTTAGAACAACCTATTTTTATATCATCGGAAATTTTGCTGCAGACAAAGAATTCGCTTTTCATATAAATTAAACGAAAACTAGTCGCAAAAGAAGAGCGAAATCGACATAAAAGGAAAAGGACATAAGTCTTAATGAACACACTCTCACACAAAGTATCCAACGAAAACACGCTTTCAGATAACTTTCTTCTACTACAACGAAAAAGGCAGTTATATATATATATATGTATATATATGCACATATTACTTACACGTTATTTTTAGTGGATACTCGTATTTGAATAGACGTTCCGTTTATCTTTTAAAGACTATATTTATTTATGTTCGTCTACCGGCCTTAATATTTCAGTAATCTTATTAAAAAAATACATACATATATATATATATATATATATATATATATATACCCAACCTTTTTATTCTACATTCAATATCATCACTTGATAAGACACTGGATGTGTCGAAACGAAATGGCTATTTTTGTAGTGATTTTATAACATATTTATGTTATAATATTTAAATAAACGATTATATATATATATATATATATATATATATATATATATATATATATATATATATATATATATATAAGATCATTTATTTAAATATTATAACATAAATATGTTATAAAATCACAACAAAATTAGCCATTTCGTTTCGACACTCCCGTGTCTTTTCAAATGATGGTGTTGAATGAGTTGGTGTTGTATATATATATATATATGTGTGTATATATATATATATATGTATATGAAGAAATATAGTCTTAAAGTGTGCTATATTTATGGGATAAAGTGCTCAATATCAGAGATAGAGCGTGTGTAAATATAAAAGTGAACATAGAAGTCAACACTTAGAGGCGACAATCTGTTTCATGCTAGATGCAATCGTCGGGCCACGATTGCATCCAGCATGAAACACTGTCGCCTCTAAGTGTTAACTTCTATGTTCACTTTTATATATATATATATATATATATATATATATATTTATATATATATATATATATATATATATATATATATATATATATATAATATATATATATAATATTATATATATATATATATATTGCAAAGGTAACAAATCTATTGGTATAGTGATTTTACAAGCGTAGCTTAGATGTGGCGCAAGGCCGAAAGTAGGGGGCACTCAGTGAGTAACGAACTCACGATTATAATATTATGTATATATATATATATAATATATATATTTATGTATGTATATATATAATATATATATATAATATATGTATGTGTGAGTGTGTCTACGTCTTTCTTTATCCCTCTCTCTATTTGTCAATTTCTCTCTATCTCTCTCTCACACACACACACACACACGCACATACACACACAGTGTCTGCGTGTGTTTCTCTATTTTACTATGTGTGTGTGTCACCCGCTTCTTTCTTTGCCTCTGTATATTAATCTCACTTTTTGTCTGTGTGTGCGTCTGCATCTTTTTATCCGCGTCTATCTCTCACTCTCTGTGTGTGTGTGTGTGTGTGTGTGTCTATAGCTTTTTGCCTGCCTGTGTGTGTGTGTGTGTCTCTCTCTCTCTCTTTGTTTTTGTCAGCCTGTATGTTTCTCTCGCTTTTTGCCCGCCTGCCTGTTTGTGTGTCCGTATTTTTGCCTGTGTGTCTCTCCTTTTGTCAGTGTGTGCGTGTTTCGCTTTCTTGTCTGTCAGTGTGTCTCTCTCTTTTTGTCTGTGCGTCGGTGTGTGTTTCTCTTGCTTTTTCTGTGTCGCTGTCTCTCTCTCTCTCACTCTTCCTCCCTCGCTCTCTTTATCCGAGTCTGTGTGTCCCTCTCTTTCTCTTTGTGTGTCTCTCTCGTTCGTTTTGTTTCTGCGTCTGTCTCGCTGTTTGACTCCGTGTGTCTGTGTCTCGCTCCTCTTGCCTTCGTGTGTGTATTTCTGTTTTTCTTTTTCTCTTTGTGTGTGTCTCTTTCTTTTTCTCTGTCTGTCTGTCTGTCTCTCTCACACACACACTCACACACACACACACACATTTCCCTCACCCTGAGCTAGTCCACCCAACACCTGCAGTCAGTCTCTGAAACAACTCTCCACGTCTCAGAGTTGCCATATTCGGTAAAACCTGTTATGAATCGCAAATGCTTTTGAATTATCAAAACATGGCCGACTTTCTTTGGTTGGCATATCGGCCATATATCTCGTCAGCCGCTCCAATACAGTCATTGCTTTCACTAGATTCATCTCCATCTGATTTTCTCTCAACACCCTGGCTGAAAAGGCCGAGAAACAGAAATTACAACGGATTAATAACCAGCTGGAATTAATAAAACGTCTTTTTCTTTCATGTTTTCCATTCGACACGCAAGTCACAAAAAATGACGTCATCACGTTGAGAGAAAAATGGTGACTGAAGTCAAAAATAATATTTTATTATCGTTATTAATGTGTCAGGATAAAAGCAAAAACAAAGCAGTTACATTTTTTTCTGGGCTCATAACGAAATGTAATTCTTCTTCTTCTAACAAGTCGTGCGTTGCTTTCGTCTGTCCTGGGAGTATCAAAATTTCCAAGCCCTCTTTCCTCATTATGTGCCCCAGAAATTTCAAATGCGTCTTCATTATATTATGCATAAGTGTCCTTATTTGCTGGCATTGTCTCTAGAACTTCGTCTTTGCTCACATGTTCGGCCCATGGCATTCTCAACATGCTTCTGTGGGACCGCATTTCTGTTCCCTAAAGATATCTGTGTGAAAATATAGTAAATAATTGTCGGATTTAATCCATTTAATATATATATATATATATATATATATATATATATATATATATATATATATATAAATTTAATAGTCGTCTTTAATATATATATATATATATATATATATATATATAAATTTAATAGTCGTCTTTAATATATATATATATATATATATATAAATTTAATAGTCGTCTTTAATATATATATATATATATATATATATAATTTAATAGTCTTCTTTAATATATATATATATATATATATATATAATTTAATAGTCTTCTTTAATATATATATATAATTTAATAGTCTTCTTTAATATATATATATATATATAATTTAATAGTCTTCTTTAATATATATATATATATATATAATTTAATAGTCTTCTTTAATATATATATATATATATATATATAATTTAATAGTCTTTAATATATATATAAATATATATATATAATTTAATAGTCTTCTTTAATATATATATATATATAATTTAATAGTCTTCTTTAACATATATATATATATAATTTAATAGTCTTCTTTAATATATATATATATATATATATATATATATAATTTAATAGTCTTTAATATATATATACATATATATTTTAATAGTCTTCTTTAATATATATATACATATATACATATATATATCTATATAATTTAAGTCTTTTTTAATATATATATATATATATATATATATATATATATATATATATATATATATATATATATATATATATATATATATATTAAATTTAATAGTCTGCTTTATATATATATATATATATATAATGTAAAAAAAAACTTCCGGCTATATATTTAGGCATTTTCAAGGTAAATGTATAGCAGAAAGCGCCCTGGAAAAAAAAAGAATATTTGGACAGTTTTTGTACAATTCATCTCCTAAAAAGAAAAAAATTATATGATCACATGAGAAATTAGATAAAAATATTAATCAAAGCACCTTGTCTGTCATATTTAATGATGCTTGCATGAAAGAAGGATTCCTACCCATATTCACAATACATATATA
The DNA here is from genome assembly GCA_964036315.1 of Acanthosepion esculentum. NCBI lineage: Eukaryota > Metazoa > Mollusca > Cephalopoda > Sepiida > Sepiidae > Acanthosepion > Acanthosepion esculentum. The sequence goes on from OZ038509.1 coordinate 85,680,176, forward strand.
TATATATATATATAAGTGAACATTGAAGTCAACACTCAGAGGCGACAGGCTGTTTCATGCTAGACGCTATCGTCACGCTAGACGCAACCGGGCGACCTGACGATTGCGTCCAGCATGAAACAGCCTGTCGCCTCTGAGTGTTGACTTCAATGTTCACTTTTATATTTATATTTTCATATGCTCTATCTCTGATATTGAGCACTTTATTCCATAAATATAGCACACTTTAAGACTATATTTCTTCATATATATATATGTGTGTGTGTGTGTGTGTGTGTGTGTGTGTGTGTGTGTGTATAATTTAATATCCTTTTTAATAGACGTTATTTTAAAAATAATTGACCTGAAGCTGTCTGATCTTAGCGTCCGAATAATATTGAATATGTTCACGAATCTTCCAAAACTTAACGACAACCTCAATTTTCACTGAAAAGCTCAAATATGCCTAAAATATCTCCTTCATTTTAAAAGTGGGTCACTCGAAAACAAAGGTGAATTTACAAAGTTTTAGTTACGGTAAGCGAATCGAATTATATCAAAAAACTTCACCGTGATGTATGTGTGTGTGTATTTATATATATATATATATATATATATATATATATATATATATATATATATATAATGTGTGTGTGCGTATATATATATATATATATATATATATATATATATATATATGGATCTTTCCTAGAAAACGGCAAACAAGGAAGATTTAATCTTTTATTGAGTTTTTCAACTTCCTTGTCGGCCGTTTTCAACGAAAGATGCATATATATATCTATATATATATATATATCCGATGCGGTGGGAACGAAAGTAATATATAAAATGTATAAATTCTAACGTTCGCAGCATTCATTCAAAAAATAGCTCAATACATGTAGTAGAGCGGTGGTTGACCTACCCAAACTTTGACCGATGCTTATCATCGGAAGAATGTCCACACTCCATTCAACATTAACTACCCGGTCCACCCAACACCAAACTGCTGTCAACAACAACTATTGTTTCACTTAGATACTCTAGGTATATTTTGTTAAGTACATTTTTCTTCTCAAAAAACGGAAAAAGGAAGTGACGTTTTACATCCGGGCCTGCCTACAAACAGGATCGTTCATAACCATTTCCGACCCTCACCCGTAGATGTGCAGTTAAAATGCACTGAAACCAAGTTGCATCTTTGTTGTGAGTAAAATGGCTTTGTCTATATGATAAAATTATAATAAATAAATAAATATATATATATATATATATATATATATATATATATATATATATATATATATATATATATATATATAAGGCTCAAACACTAATATTCCATGGCTATAACTTATTACATTGGAATCGTAATCACGATCCAATTCATCAGACTTGCACATTCAAAAAGAAATCGGAAAATATACTTGGATTTTATCCTCTTGGAAATATATATATATATTGACCACTAATATTATAATATTACTAGTATATATATATATATATATATATATATATATATATATATATATATATATTATATATTTTGACAGTTTAATAAGTAAACTTTCTACAATTATAATGTCCCTCTATCTATATATCTATATAATTTTAGATATATACATATAATTTTAGAAAATTTACTTACTAAACTATCAAAAATTATATGTGTATATATATATATGTGTGTGTGTATTCTTGTGTATATATATATATATATATATATATATATATATATATATATAATACTTTTTGACAATTTAGTAAGTAAATTGTCAAAGATTATATATATATGTATATCTAAAGTTTTACACATATTTTAATATATTTTCTGTTTTTATATATATATATATATATATATATATATATATATATATATATATATATATATATATATGATAAAATATAGTTGTAATTTATGCTATATTCATGGGTTAAAATTTTCAATATGAGAGATAGAGCGTATCTCAATATAAAAGTGTACATTGAAGTCAGCATCCATTATGGCCTGACGATATTAAGTATGTTAATTGTCTAAAATTATATATATATATAATTTTAGAAAGTTATCGTTTGAATATAATAAAACTTTAATTATATATATATATATATATATATATATATATATATATATATATATATATGAGAGTGAGTGAGAGAGAATTAATATAAGTAAAAGTTTGTCAACGGCTATATAGCAAGAATGGAAGTGTCAAGGTTCTCGCGTCAATTCTTGTTCAGTTATCTCACTTCAGGGAAAATCCTACGGGGTTGCTCTCTTTGAAGAAACAAGGCCAAACTCAAAACAATTCTGAAAGTCACTGAATTTGAGCCTAAATCGTTTGAGACACAAGCACAAGACCGTATCAATTTCACCTCGGAATTAACTTCAACTCAGAAATAATTTGACCTCGGAACTAATTTCAACTGGATTTAAAATCAAAGTTACCAATTTCCGTGAATTCCTACACAAAATGCAATGAGTTGGTGTTAATTTTTTAATTTAGCATTAAAAATCTTTAGTAGATAACATAATTCAGAATTCATCTTTTCTGCAATTTGCATTCTTTTTTGTTGCTAATGAATAAAATGTCGTCCTTTTTTATTTACTTTCATTCATTTCAATCTGATTCAATAAAAATGCAATTTTCTTTGTAGCAAGAACAGTAGATTGGTTAGCTGTTTTGTTTGTTTTGTAAAAAAATTCTCGTTCAAAAGAAGCCGTTATTGCCCAAAATTGAAGAAAATCAATAAATTAAATATTAATTTCGTTTGAAAACTTCATAGATTTATTGAAATTTAAATCTGTGGACTGAGGATTTCACAGATTTCACGTTCGTAAATAGAGAACTCTATTAGAAATTACAATGTAAAAAAATAGTTGAAATTAATTCCAAGTTGAAATTAGTCCCGAGTTGAAATTAATTCTGCACCTCGTATTATCTACTATCGATGTTCCATCATCATCGGAACCAAAGTTTTCTAAACCAGCAGACGAGAAAAGGAAGAAGTCAAATGACAAGAGAGAAAGAATCGACAAAATTCTCTAAAAAAATACCATTGCAGTCAAATTATCAACGGCTCTTCCATGCAAGAATTGGTCTATTTTGTCATCAACGCCATCCTCTTATAGGAAGCGACGAAAAAAGAAGAAATTAAATTCTTGGATCCGAGATAAAGCCGACGAGGAGGAGGAATAATTGTAGTTTGAAAAATGTATTTAAAAACTCGTATGTGAAAAGCTTTTAATAACAGTAAGGCCTTACCAAAATATGTCGTCATTTTCGATGGCCTGAGTAAACTAGTATTAATATAAGGTTCTACTGGGCATAAAGTGGGGGATCTGTTTTCTATTGTTATCAAGTAATAAACTGATCACCCCTTGAATTCTGTAAATTATCATAATTGGGAAAATAGACTCACATGTGTAAACCTTTTAATAGCAGTAAAGCCTTACCAAAATATTTCGTCATTTTTTATGGTCTGGGTAAACTAGTATTAATATAAGATTCTGGTGGGCATAAAGTGAGGGATCGTTTTTTTATTGTTATTAAGTAATAAACTGATCACCCCTTGAATTTCTACATAGTAATATAGAAATTACAAAAATATATTGAAGAACTCGCATATGAGAGCCTTTCAATAATAGTAAGATCATACCAAAATATGTTGTTTTTTTATGGTATGGATAAACTAGTGTTAACATAAGGTTCTATTCGATATAAAGTCGGGGTTCGATTTTCTGTTGTTATTAAGTAATAAACTGATCACCCCTTGAATTCTATAAATTATTATAATAATGGGAAAAATAGATTGAAAGACTCACAAGTGTAAACCTTTTAATAACAGTAAGGCCTTAATGTCGTCATTTTTTATGGTCTGGGTAAACTATTATTAATATATGGTTCTGGTGGGCATAAAGTGAGGGATCGGTATTTTATTGTTATTAAGTAATAAACTGATCCCCCAATTAATTTTATTTATTAATATGATAATTGGAAAAATATAATGAAAGAGTCACATGTGATAAGCTTTTAATAACAGTAAGGCCTTACCAAAATATGTCGTCATTTAGTTTTAGGTTGGACATAAAGTGGGGGATCAGTGCCTTAATTGATAATTAGTCATGTAAAATTGGATGGAAATATAATGACACTGCATGTGAAAACTCTTATAATGGTAAGGACTAAAAAATACATATCACTTTTATTTAAACAAGTACCAAATTAATGTCTTACTGTCTAAAACAGGGGTGGGCAAACTACGGCCCGCGGGCCACATGCGGCCCGCCAAACGATTTCGTGCGGCCCGCTTTAAAATGTGATTTATTAAAACTATATTTTTTCCTTTAAAAGCCCTTTATTTTGCCAATTTTAAATATCAATTATTTTGGTTTATATATACCATGCGGCCCAGTAAAACTATGAATTTTTAGAATGCGGCCCAGTAAAACTATGAATTTTTAGAATGCGGCCCTTGTACTAAAAAGTTTGCCCACCCCTGGTCTAAAAGGTGATATTACGTAACGTAAAAGAAGCTTATCGGTTCCAACTTTGGCTGGTGTAGTTAACTGATTCGGAATGGCATGCTGGGATAACTTTTAATCGTGGCCGGAAAGTGTGACGCCGTAATTCGAAGACGCATTGGGATAGAGAAAGATGCCTTTCAAAAGCTAATCAAAGTATTAAGAAACAGAAAAAACTTCGTCCTTATCCTATCATTCTGGCGGATTCTAATCCATATTTGATCCCAATTCATATGTGTGTGTGTGTGTGTGTGTGTGTGTGTGTGTGTGTGTGTGTGTGCTTGGTTTGATGTCGTTTGTTTTGTTTTACGGCATATGAACCTCAATCAGTTATTTAGCTTTAATTTTATAATATTCTTATTGCTGGTAATATTTATTTTCTTCAAAAATCCATTGCTAGTATTAAAACGTGTTTTAACCCCAGTTCAGGCGTTACCTATTTTCCCATAGCTGGGACTCTAACAGGTGCTATCAAGGTGTTCCCAGAGTGGACCTGGGAACACCAGCAATTAAGAGGTGGTTCCACACTCCTCAAAACCTCCTGATCAGAGAACTTGCTGTTGGATATAGTTTATCGTCTTACCCAGGACGTTTGTGTGTGAGAGACAAAAGATTTCCCGCCAAATATCCGTCAGCCAGCGTTTGAATAATTTTATAAATTTAACCTTTTTTTTTTTAAATCGTAAAGGAGTTTATTAATTTATTATTATTTTTTTTTTTTTACAATAAAATGGTTTAATCTATTCGTCATATATTAGCTATAAGAATTATTGAATCAGCTCTCATAGCGTATTGGGATAGCCAAAGTTGCCTTCCCAAAGCTAAGCAGACTACTAAGGAATAGAAAAACTTAGAAACGAAAATAAAAACATTACTGAACTGTTACGTCATATCACTCGTCCTACATGGCAGTGAATGTTGGACAATCTCCTCACAGATGAAGAAGAGACTTGAAACAATAGAAATGTGGTTCTACAGAAGGATGCTGAGAATACCACAAACCGAACATGTGAGCAACGACGAAGTTTTAGAGAAGATGTAAACAAAATGAAAACTTATACTTATCAGGAAGAGGCAGTTGAAAGACACAATAAGGAAAGATGGTTTGGAAAATCCGATACTCACAGGACAGATTGAAGGCAAGAGGGACAGAGGAAAACAACGCATGAAATACTCAATAAGCTTGAGTAAATGGATGGCTGAACGTGTTTAGAAAAATATTTTTGAAGCATTTCACCCCAAACAGGGGGTGCCACTAGTACGTAGGGGGTTACATATAGTGAAAGTGAAAGAAAAGACTGGAGGGTGGATTGGGGAAGTGATAAAAGATGAACGGGGTTCAAGTCAACTGTAGATGGCGATTGACGTTGCATTTAAATCTTTGAAGATTGCAGTTATCAGGGAAGGGAGTTCCACAGTCGGTAAGTGCGAGAAAAGAAACTGTTGAAGTAGAAGTGTCGGTTGCATTTAAATTTTTGAAGATTGTAGTTATCAAGGAAGGAGGAAATCGGAAGGGAATTCCACAGGTGGGAAGTGCGTGAAAAGAAGCTGTTAGAGTAGAAATGGTGGTTGCATTTAACTATTAAAACAGTAAAAGGATGGGACCTAACTGCCAATCTAGCAGCACGCTTAAATTCATGCAGTCGGGGCACCAAGAGAAAAAAGGCTCGTCAAAGCAGTTGGCATATAAATATTTGTAGAAAAGACAGAGGGAAGCCATATCACATCAGTGAGAAATTGACTGAAGTTGAGATTCCAAGTCAGGATTGATTGCATTGTAGATCCTACTTTGGATTTTGTTGAGAACCTCGAGATGAACAGCAGGGTCACCAGACCAGATATGGCAACAGTATTCAATGCATGGACGAATGGTAGATTTGTAAATGTACAAGATGGACTCTAACAAGAAAAACCTTCTGGCATGACAAATATATTTATGTATGTGTGTGTGTTATATATATATATATATATATATATATATATATATATATATATATATATATATTCCTAAATTTAAAATTCCCAGCATCACTTGTTCATGTGCATGTGTAGTTGTATCTACAACCTTTGTCCGATGAAGTCCTAAGGAATGAAACACGTCGCATGAAAATTTTCCCCAATTTGTCAGACACCTTTCCCCCAAAATTGTTCTTGATATATAAAAATTTATATATCATTATCTCATATATATATATTATAAAGAGGTAATCATACAGAGAATTAATTAGTAATGTTAATGTAATTACTGGTGAAATCTCTTCACTAACAAACTTAATAAGGCGTTAACTTACTAACAATTCGCTGAATAATGCAATTCTTTAGTATAAAATTGTTGTCAGATGGATTTGGCGTTGGAGGGTGAGTACTTTCGAAAATTTCACATTTTCATCCTCAGGGCGTAATTTTTCCATTTCCAGGTAAACTCCAAAGTGTAATAAATGTATTGTAAACTGAAAGATATTTTTTTAAGAATGTGTTATTTATTGATGGTTATATAATTTTGGAACGTGCGATGTCACAATGTTAGTTTAAATAATTCAAGTGAGACTTTTTTGGTTTGAATTTAGTAATATCACTTTGGTGAGAGAGTGACTGGAGTAGAGATGCCAGGTCAGAATCGATTACATTGCAAATAACAAAAAGACAAAATTTATTAAGACCTAAGAAGGAGAGGAGATTGTGGAGAGCTATGATCGCATGAGGGGACACGGCGCAAAGAAAAGATGATGGCAACTTCCCGAATCCATCATTAAAATTCGAGATTTGTAATTGATAAATACCAATTACTTCAAAATGTATCGGCGTATCGATCAGTTGTAACAAATTTAGTATAGATAAGGAAATTGAATCTGGAATAGTCTGTACTAGATCTAGTTTCGCCCTATACATTGCTACTAAATCAAAACGTCAACCTGAAAACTCGACTCATGTTCTTAAATAGCCACGTTAGATCCAGACTTTTATATTGATGTCATCCTGGGCCCGTTCAGAAATATCTAAACTGTCAGCTGTTTACAACCGCTTTCTAAGGCTGATGGCTAAAAAAGGCTTTGAGCAAGTGAAGCCTGAGGGTCTTGGCGAAGATCATCCTTCTTGTAGATAAACATCTCGAGATTGAGCATTGCAGATTGGCGCTACAGAATCACAAAGAACTGTAGTAAATAACAGAGACCGCTTTCTAAGATCAATGGTAAAAATGTCTTTGAGCGAGTGAATCCTGTAGGTCTTGGCAAACACAATCCTTGCTTGTCAACTGGCGCTACACAATCAAACAACTATGCTAAATAACAAAAACCACGTCACTTGAGGACTACCAGCAGCGGCAACAACTAAAGTGGATAGCACACCCGAAGAGAAATTAATGATATAATTAAAATGTTGAAATTTCACACGACTTCAAGTAAAAGTTTAGGAAAGAAAGTCCACATAGTACTGGAAAGAGTGATAACAGCTACTGGATTCGAGAAACCTGTTTTCCTGAAAAATTGTTTGAAGTGAAATATTTTATGAATTTCAAACGACAGCAGCATTGGCTGCTCGGTCAATAAAAGCCGAATGTTTCCTTATAAGGAAACGGCTAATATTACCACTAATATTACAGATGAGGAGAACAGATACAACACTTGGTATCTACTTGACCCCCCCCCCACTGAGTCAGGTTGTGACAAAAGGTCGGTTTTTAACGTGGGGAGGGAGGGGGGACCTGAATATTTCCACCAGGGCCACGGGACTTTGCTGGTCCTAGCTTGTCCAAGCTGGTCAGAGCTAGACGTAGCCGCGATACTACCAGCGCAGGGACGAATCCCTGTGCCAGGCATGTATCAGTGATCGAATCTCAGCCAAAAGGCGATCTGAGAACAGATACTACACTTTGATCGCAGTCTGATGGCCAGGGAGTGAAGAAAAATGTAAATCGAGTGGCACTGGCTCCTCGGTCAGTAAGTTCCGAATGTCTCTATATAAGTCATCGACGCCCATCTCCTCATATCAAATTATGATTTACATATAACGGCAGAGACGATTACTTGACCTGAAATCGTCCCCTATGATCGGGGGAGTGGTCTGGGTCATTTAGCTGTCCACGCCCATCTCCTCTCTAAATAATAACCGATAATGGTTTATTCATAGCAGCAGAGATGATAGGTGACCTGAAGGCGTCTCCTATCATCGAGGGTGTGGTCTGTGTCATTTACGTGTCGACGCCCATCTTCTCTCTAAATAATAATAGATAATGATTTATTCATAGTAATAGGTACGATCGGTGACCTGAAAGCGTCCCCTGTCACCGATGGAATGGTCGAGGTCATTGAACTGTTGACGCCCATCTCCTCTCTAAATAATAACGGGTAATGGTTTATTCATAGTAGCAGAGATGATCGGCGACCGGAAAGCGTCCCCTATGATCGAGAGGGAGTTGTCTGGATCATTTAGCTGTCGACGCCCATCTCCTCTCTAATTAATAATAGATAATGGTTTATTCATAGTAGCAGAGATGATCGGTGACCTGAAAGCGTCGCCTATATCATCGAGGGAATAGTTGGGGTCATTGAGCTGTCGACGCCCATCTCCTCTCTAAATAATAACGGGTAATGGTTTATTCATAGTAGCAGAGATGATCGGTGACCTGAACGCGTCCCCTATGATCGAGGGAGTGGTCTGGGTCATTGACGTGTCGACGCCCATTTCCTCTCTAAATAATAACGAGTAATGGTTTGTTCATAGTAGCAGAGACGACCGGTAACCTGAAAGCCTCTCCTATCATCGAGGCCGTCGTCTGGGTCATTTATTTGTCGACGCCCATCTCCTCTCTAAATAGCAATGCTTAATGTTTTATTCATAGTAGCTGAGCAGAATCGCTGACCGGAAAACGTCCCTTATCATCGAAAGCGTGTTCTGTGACATTTATTTGTCAAGGCCCATCTCCTCTCTACATAATAATCCGTAAATACTTACGCATAACATCAGAAACGAATAATTGACCTGTAAGTGTCTCCTAAGGTTTTGGATCATTTATAGCAATTTTTAGGTTAGGTGTGATTGCTTGCCGGCTCCCATCTTCTCTCTAGTTGAGAAATCGTACTGGTTTAGGTTATAAGCGTAGTCTAGAATAATGTTTGACCTGACTGGATTTTTTTTATGTCATCTGTCTATATATGCGAATTTTTTTTTTTTTTAAATTTTAAAAATAGTTTCTAACAAAACCAGTTTAACTTCTGTTATGTGTGTCGATGACAAGTGATAAAGTATAAAAAAGAAGTTGACAATAGCACGAAAAAAATCTCTATCTATAAAAGGCAGAGAGTGTGTGTGTGTGTGTGTGTGTGTGTGTGTGTGTGTGTGTGTGTGTGTGTGTGTGTGTGTGTGTAACGAATGCACGGCGGCAATTTCCGACGGATTTGCACCAAAATTTACATGCACATGCTTCAAGTTAGTGAAAAGGCCAAGACCGACTTTGCATTTCTCAACTCCCATCGATAGTGGAAATAATCGAGTTTTTCGTACTACTACGGCAGTTTTCATGTAGTTTGCGACCATTTTCTACTGGCCAGAGTGAGAGCATATAGCTGGCTGCCACGAATAGGCAGGAAGATTCTATTGGCCAGCGTGAGAGCCAACAGCTGACTGTCGCGAATGTTAACTAGCATGCTAGCATGCAAAAAATATCGATAGCTCCATTCGTCACAAGTGGGAAAAATTTAAATCTGCATGGCACTTTACTCCAATTGCCTCATTCGCTTGCTTAAACTCAACGTTCATTCTGATTCCGCAGAACTGGGTTGGGTGTGAAAAAGTATTTGTTGTTAACATTCTTTTTTCATTTGGTTTTTCCAGTTACGAGTCCTTTTTTAAAGCTGATCGTTTTGTGTTCATTTTGTTTAGTTCTTTTTTCGTAATAGATTTAATGTTTAGTATAGAGCTTAGAAAAAATTCGCAGTGTGAGATAGGCAAGAAGTAAGGCATGTAGCAACATAAGCAAGGCAAAGGGCACTCCTTTAAAGGCAAGGAAGGGCAAAAATATTTTAAGTGATAGCGATTGCTGTATGAGTCGTACGATTTTTGAATCAAGTACGGGCAACGCCGGGCCATGCTGCTAGTAAATAAATAAAAGGCTTCTCCAGTGAGAACACCGCTGAGTTGTAAGGGTGAGTATATCAGAGAGGATTGCCTCTGACTATTAGTGGAGTTTGTGCCCAGATCATGAATTTGGGAGTGAAGCCACTCGACTCGACGATGCCACTGTGTTTCAGTTCTGGTAAAACAGGCATATTTCAATGAACAATGCCAACTTTTTGGTTCATGGCGACATTCACAAGACAACCAATGAGGAATGAACTCCGTTCAGTTTATTGAACGCTAACCACTGCTCTTCAATAAAAAAAATAAACGAGTGAGTGCGCATGCGTGCAAGTTTCCAACGTTCTTTTTCCAAATAGATAAAAACTGAATTCTATTTTTAGATTTCACGTCTCTTCAGTCCGTAAAAAACTCTGGCTCCCTCTAGCTTCCTTTGATATGTGACATGACAGACTTTTAAGATCAAATTTGAAACTGTTTATACGTTATCGATAACTGTCTACTTTTATTAAATCGGTGGAAAATGCTTCGGTTGTATGCTTGTTATTAATGGAGTAAGTACAATTTCAAACTTTTTATTTGTAAATAATAACTAGGCACAGATAACGCTTTAAAAAGCTATGGATGGATTTGATACTGCATTTATATTATAGACAAGACCCTATTTCTAAAATGATTAAAATCCAAAGAAGAATCAGCAAGATTATTGGTCCTGATCTGGCGCCTCGGATTCAGTGACTCTCCCACCGCCGTAAGGTTGCCTGTCTGTGTCTTTCATGACAATTGTTCGGATGAGCTCTTCACTATGGTACCTAGACATTATGAATTTAAGCAAAGTAGTAAAGATGCTTTCCAAAAGCTAAGCAGAGTATTAAGAAACAGAAAAAATTAGTTAGAAGCAAAAAAGAGTACTGAACTGTTACGTCATATCAGTCCTCCTATATGACAGTGAATGCTGGACAATCTCCTCACAGATGAAGAAGAGACTTGAAACAACAGAAACAAAGAAAAGAGTACTGAACTGTTACGTAATATCAGTCCTCCTATATGGCAGTGAATGCTGGACAATCTCCTCACAGATGAAGAAGAGACTTGAAACAACAGAAACAAAGAAAAGAGTACTGAACTGTTACGTAATATCAGTCCTCCTATATGGCAGTGAATGCTGGACAATCTCCTCACAGATGAAGAAGAGACTTGAAACAACAGATGAAAAAAAGACTTTAATCTGTAAAAATTAAATGCAATGTCAATCGCTATTTGATGTCCTCCTGATTACTCTTTCCTCTTCCCTCTCATTATTAATGTTTCTGTTCCTAATTCTTCTACACCCAGTAACCCCCTTGTGTCTTAGTGGCTTTACTGCCTTGCATGGGGTGATACCGATTAAAAAAACAACATATTTTTTGATTTTGACAAATGTGGTGACTTCAGGAAGATCTATTGAATGCTAATCCGCAAACATTATTCTCTAAACTAAATTTTGCTTTTGTTTGCGAACGGACCAGTCAGTTTATGTAGTGTCAATTTTTTGCCTAAAATTCGGATAAGATGCATTATTAATATTTATCAGTTATTGCGATATCATTTCATATTGAAATACGGCAGGTTTAGATAAAAAATAGTATAAATTTAATTTCAAAAGATGTCGTAAAAAAAACATCGGATATTTTCAAGATGAGTGAACCCACTCACGGCAATTTTTTGCTATTTACAAAAAGATGATTAGGTTCCTTATTCTTTACATAAGAATAATCGGGTTCGCTGTTCTAGAGATGAATGTTTTGGTACAAGTAACTGGATCTTGTGAAGATGAGCGAACCCACTCACGGCAGGGTTTGCTATTCTTTACAAAAAATGATTGGGTTCCGTATTCTTCACATGAGAATCATCGGGTTCGCTAACAATTTTGGTATAAGTAATTTTAAGGTTCAGTAGCTGTTTTCATATACTGATTTTAATTTATTAATTCACATATCCAGGAACCCTTCAGATGGATAGATCTACCTTCATGGAGGTTGGGGAGCCATTACTTGGGGGGTGGGGTAGCTTTCTAGTGATTGACTGGATGACGAACAAATCCCTTATTCGACGGGAATTTAAATGTCAGTCATGTAATACATTTGTGAATTGGATAAAGTGCAGTTCCTTTCTGGACGGTTATGTGGGGAAATGCTAAATGAAAGACTGTTCACTCTGTAAAGGAAATGTAACAATAAAAAAGAACTGCAGATGACACGAAATGAAGTTAACATGTGATTGGGGTTCTTTATTGCAATTTCCATACAATATCCTTTCACTGACGAAGTTATTTTAACTGTTTTTTTTTTCATGGAAAATGACTAATAAGTTATTCTAATTGTTCATTTATCAATAAACGAGTTCATTTCCATTTCCAACATGGAACATATTTTGTCAAGGGTACGCTATTCTTTACATAGAAAAGCGATAATAACAGCAAAAATTGCAATATGAGCTCTGGTAAAAACATGATTGATAACAGGAAAAATTGCAATATGAGCTCTGGTAAAAACATGATTGATAACAGCAAAAATTGCAATATGAGCTCTGGTAAAAACATGGTTTGATAACAGCAAAAATTGCAATATGAGAAATATGAGATAAAAAAATGTTTGCTGAAGACATTAGGTTTATAATACCCAGATATTCATACACAGGTGTCCTCAAGGACACATGGCATAGTGGATAAATGCGTTGGTTAGAAGAAGTAAGGGGGTACAAATGAAAAGATTTTAAATTGACAAGGCTTTCCATTTCACAGACTTCTGATCGGGATATTGGATGTTTTGAAGAACTTTGGAACTACCTCTTAATTGTTGTTCCCAGGTTCACCCAGATCCGGGTTGATAGCACTTGTTCATTTCGATCTCCAATATTGCTTTTAATAAATACAATATATTTTGTCAAGGGTTTGCTATTCTTGTCATGGGGACAATTGGGTTCGCTGTTCTTAACATAGGAATAATTGAGAACGATCATTTTGACAGGGAAATGTTAGGCATGTTAGGATCTTGACAAAATCCGAAACACCAAAAAAAATTTTTTTTTTTAAATATTGACTTTACTCTTGTATAAATCATATTTTTGGTAATCGGTTGATAATCCGCGTTAGGATAATCCGATGTTTTAGTAACAATCAAACTCTAAAGTTGCTTAACACATTTCTGTCTGAATTTCTGGTCTTCGGAGATATAATTATCTTCACTTTAATGGTTTCATCTTTGTTTCCATTATCACAACGTTTCGGTCGTGGCGTCACCGTCCTTCTTCAGGCGTCTGTTGATCTTGTTCACGTCGACTGCATATGATCCATTATTACGCATAATTAGGTTAGCATAAAATTTGTATTTTATATGAATATTACCTTATGAAAATTGAGGTGTAATAGAACTGGAGAGAGCCGTATTATAGATTAGGGGGGTGCACGAGGCCCTTGCACCGACCCTGGGCGAACAAAACTATTATATGATATGATATTAAGCAGAACGATTATATGTCTATATTTCTGAGATGAGGTATTATGTACACTATTTACATTATTCGGACTATTATCCTCATCTTTGTCGCCATATTTATTACAACGTTTGGGCCCTTCAGTATCTGTCTTTATTATTGAGATGAGGTATTATGTACACTATTTACATTATTCGAACTATTGTCTTCATCTTTGTCGCCATATTTATTACAACGTCTATATTTCTGAGATGAGGTATTATGTACACTATTTACATTATTCCGACTATTGTCCTCATCTTTGTCGCCATATTTATTACAACGTTTCGGCCTTTCAGTATCTGTCTATATTTCTGAGATTAGGTATTATGTACACTATTTACATTATATATATATATATATATATATTTGTCATCCACAGACAGACTATTTCGCTGTTTCACAGCTAATCAGTGTGGCTAGACGTTTGGTTGCCTCTAGCTAGGATCGAAACCCGACTGAATTGGCATCAGTCGGAACTTCTACCACTAAGCCGTCGGCTCACGGCAGGGATGAAGGTGAATTTTAGCGTGTTTATTTTTAGATTTAGATAAACACACAGTGACTGACAGTGACTCAATTCTGCCGAAGAATATATATATATATATATATATATATATATATATATATATATATATATATATATATATATATATATATATATATATATATATATATATATATATATATATAATATATATATATATATATATATATATATTAAATAACAGATTTAACTGTGTTCTTTTAATCTTTCAACGTTTTTGCAGTCATGTATATTCGGGATGGGGTGATTGTTCCCCTATACTGCATACGATCCATTATTGCACATAATTAGGCTACCATAAAATGTGTATTTTATTTGAATACTACCTTATTAAAATCGAGATGTAATAGAGTGGGGACCCTGTATCAAAGATTCGGACGGGAGTACGAGACCTTTTCACCGGCTATGTTCTAAGCGATTGCTCCCTAATACTGGCCTTGTGCCAGACTGTTCTAAGTTTAGTTTCCACTTGAATAGAATATATTTTCCTGCACAACTCTGGAAAAAAATACGATATAAAATTTACTATTTTTGTTATCGCTAATGTTGAATGTGTTAGAATTCTTCCACTTTTTAACAAGAAAAATCTCAAGTTGATGTTAAAAATTGCTGCAAGACATTTTTGATTTAACTAAGATGGAATCATCTCTTATGACATGTCTCTAATTTGTATTTGCATTGGATTTATTTTCAATTTTTCTAGTTGAATTGTTCACCTGTATTGCATATGATCCATTATTGCACATAATTAGGTTACAATAAAATTTTTAGCTTATATGGATACAACTTTATAAAAATTGAGATGTAGTAGGGTGGGGCGGGGGTCGAATTTGTATTGTTCATGCTGAGTCTAAAAAAAACACTATATGAAAGTCACTTTTTTATCCATTATGTTGAATGTGTTAAAAGTTTTCGACAGTTTAACAATAAAAATCTCGAGTTGACGTTAAAAATTCCCGAAAAACATTGTTGATTTATTTAAGACTAGCAGCATGGCTCGGCGTTGCCCATGCTTGATTCAAAAATCGTACAACAATCGCTATCACTTGACTTAAAATACTTTTGCCCTTCCTTGCCTTTAAAGGAGTGTCCTTTGCCGTGCTGATGTTGCTACATGCCTTACTTCTTGCCTATCTCACACTGCGAATTTTTTCTAAGCTCTATACTAAACACTAAATCTGTTACGAAAAAAGAACTAAACAAAATGAACACAAAATGATCAGCTTTAAAAAAGGACTCGTAACTGGAAAAACCGAATGAAAAAAGAATGTTAACAAATACTTTTTCACACCCAATCCAGTTCTGCGGAATCAGAATCAACGTTGCGTTTAAGCAAGCGAATGAGCCAACTGGAGTAGAGTGCCATGCAGATTTAAATTTTTCCCACTTGTGACGAATGCAGCATTCGATTTTTTTGCAACATTCGTGTCAGTCAGCTGTTAGCTCTCACGCTGGCCAATAGAATCTTCCTGCCTATGCGTGGCAGCCAGCTATACGTTCTCACTCTAGCCAGTAGAAAATGGCTGCAAACTACATGAAAACTGCCGTAGAAGCATGAAAAATCGATTATTTCCACTATCGATGGGAGTTGAGAAATGCAAAGTCGGTCTTGACCTTTTCACTAACTTGAAGCATGTGCATGTAAATGTTGGTGCAAATCCGTCGAAAATTGCCGCCGTGCATTCGTTACACACACACACACACACACACACACATCCTGCCTTTTATAGATAGAGATGGAACGATCTATTATGACATGTCTCTAATTTGTATTTAGGTACATTGGATTTATTTTCAGTTTTTCTTGTTGAATTGGTCACATATTTCATATGATCGATTATTGTACATATTTAGGGTACAGTGAAATTTGCATTTTATCTGAATACTACTTTATGAAAATTGAAATATAATAGCGTGAAGGGCGTGTCATAGATTCCTGGGGCATATCATAGATTGGTGGGGATAATGCGACCTTTGTACCGACCCTGTGTATTATGGAACTCTATCGAAAAATAACAAGTCGATGCTAAAATTTGCTGCAAAACATTGTTGATTTATTTTAGATGGAATGATCCATTATGACAGGTCTCTAATTTGTATTTAGATACATTGGATTTATTTTTAATTTTTCCAGATGAATTATTCACCTATATTGCATATGAGCCATTATTGTCCATAATTAGGTTACAATAAAATTTGTATTTTATATGAATACCACCTGATGAAAATTGATCTTTAGTAGAGTGGGGAGCCTATCATACATTTGGGTGTCCACGAGGCCATTTCACTCGCCCTATATATATATATATATATATATATATATATATATATATATATAATTACGAACCTAAAGAACCAGGCAAACCTACCTAGGTTTCACCTACCTGGATAGTCAGGGTACGCTTGGCTAATTAATACTAGGCTAATTAATGTAGGCTATTTATATTCTGTTCTAATGTTACCTCTTTAGCCAAGCGTACCCTGACGATTGGGGTCCCCGGGCAGTGCTTTTTTGACCCTCGCTATCTCATCAATATTTGCTTTTTTTCTACCCACATTTATATACGTTAAAAATTAAGCTAAACTCAACTATTAAAGAATTAATTATTTTCGAGAATTTTGGCGTCATTCTGTGTTCTTTCTTTTTTTACCGTCCAAATCCATGAATTCCGGTCATGGTAAGTCTCCAGAAACCACGATATAAAATTCACTATTTTTTTTATCCATAATGTTGAATATATTAAAATTATTCAACTTTTTAACAAGAAAAATAACAAGTTGATATTAAAAATTACCGCAAAACATTCTTGATTTATTTAAGATGGAATGATCCATTATGACAGGTCTCTAATTTGTATTTAAATACATTGGATTTATTTTCAGTTTTTCTACTTGAATTGTTCACCTATATTGCATATGAGCCATTATTGTACATAATTAGGTTACAATAAAATTTGTATTTTATATGTATACTACTTTATAGAAATTGAGATGTAGTAGAGTGGGGAGCATATTATGCATTTGTGTGTCCACGAGGCCCTTTTACCCGCCCTGTATAATATATATATATATATATATATATATATATATATATATATATATATATATATAAAAGACATTTTTTATGTTTATACGTTCTTTTTATAGATACAAATATTGAAGTAAATCCTCTCTTTATGATAAACAGTATTAACCACATTTACCGGCCTGAATGACCAAGAAATTTTTATTATAAAACAGAGCATTTACTTAAATATTTGTATCTATAAAAAGAACGTATAAACATAAAAAAAATATCTTAAATAATTGTCGAACTTTGTTCATTTCATAATATATATATATGTCATTCGCAGACAGTAGTGTTTCGCTGTAACACAGCTCCTCAGCGCGACGAGACAACCGAATGGACAGCATCGCCGTGCGTTCATCGTTGATATCATTGAATGGTGGCTTTTTCTATTATTATTATTAATGCCTCCATTATTTTTGGCCGTTTCTTACATGTGAGTCAGTTTATTACAGTTGGACTTTTACAAACACAAATATATATTAGGAGATTTAGAAAATTGAGTAAGAAAAATAGCAAAATTTTTTTTCGAATAGTTTTTTCTTTTTTTTTCGAATAGTTTTTTCTTTTATTTTCGAATAGTTTTTTCTTTTTTTTCGAATAGTTTTTTCTTTTTTTTTTTTTTCGAATAGTTTTTCTTTTTTTTTTAATAGTTTTTTTCTTTTCGAATAATTTTTTCCTTTTTTTTTTTTTCGAATAGATTTTTTTCTTTTCGAATAGTTTTTTCTTTTCTTTTTTTCGAATAGTTTTTTCTTTTTTTTCGAATAGTTTTTTCTTTTTTTTTTTCGAATAGTTTTTCTTTTTTTTTTAATAGTTTCTTCTTTTTTTCGAATAGTTTTTTCTTTTCTTTTTCGAATAGTTTTTTCTTTTTTTTTCGAATAGTTTTTTCTTTTTTTTCGAATAGTTTTTTCTTTTTTTTTTTTTTCGAATAGTTTTTCTTTTTTTTTTAATAGTTTTTTTCTTTTCGAATAATTTTTTCCTTTTTTTTTTTTCGAATAGGTTTTTTTCTTTTCGAATAGTTTTTTCTTTTCTTTTTTTCGAATAGTTTTTCTTTTTTTTCGAATTGTTTTTTCTTTTTTTTTCGAATAGGTTTTTCTTTTTTTTCGAATAGTTTTTTCTTTTCTTTTCGAATAGGTTTTTCTTTTTTTTTCGAATAGTTTTTTCTTTTTTTTTTTTTTCGAATAGTTTTTCTTTTTTTTCGAATTGTTTTTTCTTTTTTTTTCGAATAGGTTTTTCTTTTTTTTCGAATAGTTTTTTCTTTTCTTTTCGAATAGGTTTTTCTTTTTTTTTCGAATAGTTTTTTCTTTTTTTTTTTTTTCGAATAGTTTTTCTTTTTTTTCGAATTGTTTTTTCTTTTTTTTTCGAATAGGTTTTTCTTTTTTTTCGAATAGTTTTTTCTTTTCTTTTCGAATAGGTTTTTCTTTTTTTTTCGAATAGTTTTTTCTTTTTTTTTTTTTCGAATAGTTTTTCTTTTTTTTCGAATTGTTTTTTCTTTTTTTTTCGAATAGGTTTTTCTTTTTTTTCGAATAGTTTTTTCTTTTCTTTTCGAATAGGTTTTTCTTTTTTTTTCGAATAGTTTTTTCTTTTTTTTTTTTTTCGAATAGTTTTTCTTTTTTTTCGAATTGTTTTTTCTTTTTTTTTCGAATAGGTTTTTCTTTTTTTTCGAATAGTTTTTTCTTTTCTTTTCGAATAGGTTTTTCTTTTTTTTCGAATAGTTTTTTCTTTTTTTTTCGAATAGTTTTTCTTTTTTTTTCGAATAGTTTTTTTTTTTTTTTTTTTTCGAATAGTTTTTCTTTTTTTTTCGAATAGTTTTTTCTTTTTTTTTTTCGAATAGTTTTTCTTTTTTTTTTAATAGTTTCTTCTTTTTTTCGAATAGGTTTTTCTTTTCTTTTTCGAATAGTTTTTTCTTTTTTTTTCGAATAGTTTTTTCTTTTTTTTCGAATAGTTTTTTCTTTTTTTTTTTTTTCGAATAGTTTTTCTTTTTTTTTTAATAGTTTTTTTCTTTTCGAATAATTTTTTCCTTTTTTTTTTTTCGAATAGGTTTTTTTCTTTTCGAATAGTTTTTTCTTTTCTTTTTTTCGAATAGTTTTTCTTTTTTTTCGAATTGTTTTTTCTTTTTTTTTCGAATAGGTTTTTCTTTTTTTTCGAATAGTTTTTTCTTTTCTTTTCGAATAGGTTTTTCTTTTTTTTCGAATAGTTTTTTCTTTTTTTTTCGAATAGTTTTTTCTTTTTTTTTCGAATAGTTTTTTCTTTTTTTTTTTTTTCGAATAGTTTTTCTTTTTTTTTCGAATAGTTTTTTCTTTTTTTTTTTCGAATAGTTTTTCTTTTTTTTTTAATAGTTTCTTCTTTTTTTCGAATAGTTTTTTCTTTTCTTTTTCGAATAGTTTTTTCTTTTTTTTTCGAATAGTTTTTTCTTTTTTTTCGAATAGTTTTTTCTTTTTTTTTTTTTTCGAATAGTTTTTCTTTTTTTTTTAATAGTTTTTTTCTTTTCGAATAATTTTTTCCTTTTTTTTTTTTCGAATAGGTTTTTTTCTTTTCGAATAGTTTTTTCTTTTCTTTTTTTCGAATAGTTTTTCTTTTTTTTCGAATTGTTTTTTCTTTTTTTTTCGAATAGGTTTTTCTTTTTTTTCGAATAGTTTTTTCTTTTCTTTTCGAATAGGTTTTTCTTTTTTTTCGAATAGTTTTTTCTTTTTTTTTCGAATAGTTTTTTCTTTTTTTTTCGAATAGTTTTTTCTTTTTTTTTTTTTTCGAATAGTTTTTCTTTTTTTTTCGAATAGTTTTTTCTTTTTTTTTTTCGAATAGTTTTTCTTTTTTTTTTAATAGTTTCTTCTTTTTTTCGAATAGTTTTTTCTTTTCTTTTTCGAATAGTTTTTTCTTTTTTTTTCGAATAGTTTTTTCTTTTTTTTCGAATAGTTTTTTCTTTTTTTTTTTTTTCGAATAGTTTTTCTTTTTTTTTTAATAGTTTTTTTCTTTTCGAATAATTTTTTCCTTTTTTTTTTTTCGAATAGGTTTTTTTCTTTTCGAATAGTTTTTTCTTTTCTTTTTTTCGAATAGTTTTTCTTTTTTTTCGAATTGTTTTTTCTTTTTTTTTCGAATAGGTTTTTCTTTTTTTTCGAATAGTTTTTTCTTTTCTTTTCGAATAGGTTTTTCTTTTTTTTCGAATAGTTTTTTCTTTTTTTTTCGAATAGTTTTTTCTTTTTTTTTCGAATAGTTTTTTCTTTTTTTTTTTTTCGAATAGTTTTTCTTTTTTTTTCGAATAGTTTTTTCTTTTTTTTTTTCGAATAGTTTTTCTTTTTTTTTTAATAGTTTCTTCTTTTTTTCGAATAGGTTTTTCTTTTCTTTTTCGAATAGTTTTTTCTTTTTTTTTCGAATAGTTTTTTCTTTTTTTTCGAATAGTTTTTTCTTTTTTTTTTTTTTTCGAATAGTTTTTCTTTTTTTTTTAATAGTTTTTTTCTTTTCGAATAATTTTTTCCTTTTTTTTTTTTTCGAATAGGTTTTTTTCTTTTCGAATAGTTTTTTCTTTTCTTTTTTTCGAATAGTTTTTCTTTTTTTTCGAATAGTTTTTTCTTTTTTTTCGAATAGTTTTTTTTCAAATAGTTTTTTTTTTTTTTTTTCGAATATTTTTTTTTTCCCAAGTACTTTCAATGTCATCTGAGACGATCTTCAGGGGGTCTATCAAAATCTAAATCTACCAAAAAAGGATCCCAACGAAAAACTAAATCGACATCATATGTCTAAATTATTTACCCAAACCTGTTTGAACATATATATATATACATATATATATATATATACATATATATATATATATATATATATACATACATATATATATATATATACATATATATATATATATACATATATATATATATATACATATATATATATATATACATATATATATATATATATATATATATATATATATATACATATATACATATATATATATATATATATATATATATATATACATATATACATATATATATATATACATACATATATATATATATACATATATATATATATACATATATATATATATATATACATATACATATATATATATATATATATACATATATATATATATACATATATATATATATATATATACATATATATATACATATATATATATATATATATATATATATATATATACATATATATACATATATACATATATATACATATATATATATACATATATATACATATATACATATATATACATATATATATATACATATATATACATATATACATATATATACATATATATATATATATACATATATATATATATATACATATATATATATACATATATATATATATATATACATATATATATACATATATATATATATATATATATACATATATATATAGATATATATATATATACATATATATATATATATATATATACATATATATATATATATATATATATATATATACATATATATATATATATACATATATATATATATATATACATATATATATATATATATATATATACATATATATATATATATATATACATATATATATATATATATATATATACATATATATATATATATATACATATACATATATATATATATATACATATATATATATACATATATATATATATATATATATATATATATATATATATATATATATATATATATATATAATTTAATTCAAATTAAAAAAACAGACAACGTTAAGGGTCCACTGATTATATTTCCCTAGGAAAATGTTTTTTTCCTGGTTCCTTAGATCACATTTCCAAGCACACACACACACACACACATATATATATATAGATATATATATATATATATATAGGGTGCGATTGATAAATTGTCGTCTAATTTACACTGACATTTTAAATTTTAGGTGACAATTTAAATTTTAAATTACACGATAATATTTTGAATTACTAAGCAGTAAATGTATTCAATAAAATCGCGTTTGGCTTTAACCAGGCCTCCAAGCGACTTCGGAATCCCCTGCAAAAATCAAACAGACATCTACATATGATATGGGAAATCGGGTTCGCGTGGCAACTGTCTTTTATCTTGTTACCTTGTGAGCATGCTGCGGACCCTTTCCCAGCTTTCGAGAACTGGTCGCATGTGGGGCAGTCATTGTCCGGTCAAGGGTTGCGTTGCATGTTTACAATTCTATTCATTGTTTTTTCCCTTCCAGTTAGTGCTTATCCATTTCAGTTGTTGCTGATGTTGAAAGTCAGCAGAGCAGGGACTAAAAAGCACTGGAAGTTGTGGAGAGCAGTGATCGCCTACATTCCGAGACAGACACGGCAAATAGAAGTAACAATAGTCATAAGAGTTCTGAATTTATTCATTTTCTATTTAGTGTTTCTTTGAATCCAGTTTTATTGTCCTTTATTCGTTTTTCTTTTCTTTTTCTTTTTTTTTTAGAAAAATATCTGATGCGCAAGTTTATACGTTAAGTCATTGTTATATTTTTGTTACGTTTTCTCATGACGTATAAATCCCCACCACCGTTGTACAATCACACACACACACACACACACTCTCCCCCCCTCTCTCTCACTTGCTATTGTGTCTGATGAGAGTTGACTGACCTAATAAAAGAAACAACAAACTATTTAAATTCTTTATTCAGGACATTTACGGCGAGACACATTAACCTTGTCGAAATATAAAACTCGCTCTAAAAGACATTCTTCGTCAATCTATAATCAACGAAGCCTTGAGAAAATTGAAAAAGAAAGAAAGAAAGAAATATAAACTTACGGAAAAGACATTAAGAAAGAAGAGAGAGAAAGAAAGAAATAAAGAGAGAAAGAAATAAAGAGACAAATAAATAAATAAAGAGAGAAAGAAAGAAAGAGAAATAAATAAATAAATAAATAGAGAGAGAAAGAAAGAAAGAAATAAAGAGAGAAAGAAAGAAAGAGAAATAAATAAATAAATAAATAGAGAGAGAAAGAAAGAAAGAAATAAAGAGAGAAAGAAAGAAAGAGAAATAAATACATACATACATACCTTCTCACGCACGGACCGATCTAGGAGGTCAGAAAAAAAAAAGTCTCCCTTCATATCGATCTCTCTTACGTATTCTCTCGTAATGTGGGCGTGGTTAGATTTAACTGACCGGTTTGAGTAAGAAGGATACAAAGAAATATCTGCTGGCGCAGACGATCTTTTGTGGGGGGGGTCTGCTTTTATAAAGTTAAAAAAAATACAAATTATATCTTCTTTTTTCTTCTACGTTTTACTTTTTTCTTTTTTTTTTCTTTTTTGGTTTTTCCTTTCCTCTTCTATCTTCTTTTTTTTCTATTGTTTTTCCTTTTTTTCCTTTTTCTTATTCTTTGCTTTTGTTTTTGTTTTACATTTTTTACATTTTCCTTTCTTTCTTTTCTTTTTCACTTTTTCGTTTTTTTTTCTTTTTTTCCTTTTCTTCTTTCTTTTATCCCTTTTTTCTTTTTTTTTCACTTCTTTCTTTTCGTTTTTCTTTTTCATTTTTCCTATTTCTTTTTTCTCCTTTTTACTTTTCCTTTTTTCCTTTTTTTTCCTTTTTCTTTCTCTCTTTTCCCTTTTTCTTTTATATCCTTTCCCACATATCGACCGTTTTACTCCCCGATCTGCATTCATCTCTCAAGCAGGATCCTCCTAATTTCATCATCTCACGACTTTCTTTTAAAAGTTTTTCTCAGAAAAGAATACCGCTTTTGCAGTCTTCCAGGAAATGATTTTTTTTATTCACGAAGAGAATTATATCAAAATCGGAGTGATTCATTCATTAGGGGGGGGGCGCTTAAATAAAATTCACAGATAAGTTAGGAAAAGTTTAATAAGAATACCAGTTTCGGGTAGGGCGGCGTAAAACTTGTATACTTTCAATAAATATGATTTTATTATTCAGAAAAAAAAACAAAAAACAAATACTTTTGAGGAAAATACTTTCTAGTATATTATTATTATTATTATTAGTAGTAGTATTAGTATTATTATTATTAGTAGTAGTAGTATTAGTATTAGTATTATTAGTATTAGTATTATTAGTAGTAGTATAATAATAATAATAGTAGTAGTAATAGTGTAGCCATAGATTGTCTTTAGCTATGTCCATGAAATAAGCATTGGGGTAAAGGGCTATGAAAAAAAAACCCAAAGAAAAACGAAAATGCTTTTGATACACCAACAACACAAAAGCAACAACATAATATAATTATTATATTATTTTTGTTATTTTTTACTGTTTGTTCACCCAATGCAAGGCCCAAGGACAACTCAAGGCAGAGGTGGTTTACTGAGTGAGATTGTTAAAAGGGGGGGTGGAAGAAGTAAGTGAGAAATACAAGGCCCAAGGACAACTCAAGGCAGAGGTGGTTTACTGAATGAGATTGTTAAAAGGGAGGTGGAAGAAGAAAGTAAGTAACGCATATTATGAAGATATTTAGGATAGATATCGTTTAACTCTGGATTAAAAAAAAAACAAGATTATAGTTGTCAGGGACAGTATCCTCTAAATGTAACATTTCTGAAGAAGAAGCTGCCTGGGTGGAACTTGTTCCTTAGCCAAAGAAGAAGAACGGAATGTGAATGGTTTGCGACTGTGCACCATGGCATGTCAGGTCCGAGTTGTGAAGGTCTGAACTAGCGGAACTCCGGAATAGAAATCGTTTGAAAATCTGTCATAGTAATAGCGTTAGACCCAGAGTTTCTCAACGTTTTTAAGCAACGGCACACCTAAGAGCAAATGAAAATATCACGGCACACTTTTAGCAACATTTTTAAAGGGTATACATGCCAAACCCTGTCGAACGCCTTTGATATATCAAGAGCCACAACCTGATCTTCACCATTCTTATCTAAACCTCTGTCATAGTAATAGCATTAGACCCATTGTTTCTCAACGTTTTTAAGCAACGGCACACCTAGGAGCAAATGAAAATATCACGGCACATTTAGCAGAATGTTTAAATGTTCTGAAATAAAACCATAGATTTAAAAAATAATAAATAAACACACAAATATAAACTTATGTTATTTTAATGTTTCTTTTCTTTGTGCAGCTTATTTAGTGTGAAACCTGTGCCTGGTGTTGTTTCACGATTTCTTCAATGTTTGGTCGAATGTGTGATAAGCAGACGATCAGTTCTTCTTCAGTTGAGCGTTGTCTTTCTTGCTTCTTATTTTGATGTTATTTATTGTCGAGAAGCCTAATTCACATAAACAAGAAGTAAAAAAAAATAGTTTTCGCCATTAAATAACCCAGTGTTTCTCAACGTTTTTAAGCAACGGCACACCTCGGAGCAAACGAATATCTCATGGCACACTTAGCAAAATTTTGAAAGGGTATACAGTGAAATATTCTGAAATAAAACCATAGATTTTAAAAAAATAAACACACAAATATAAACTTATGTTATTTTAATGTTTCTTTTCTTTGGGCAGCTTATTTAGTGTGAAACCTGAGCCTGATGTTTTTTCGCGATTTTTTTCAATGTTTGGTCGAATGGGCGATCAGCAGACCCTCATTTCTTTTTCCCTTGAGTGTAGTCTTTCTCTCTTCTTATTTTTGATGTTTTTAGGGATGCGAAGCCTTATTCACATAAATAAGAAGTAGAAAATTGCGATCAAACTGATAAAGACTTTTTAGCTAATGTGAGCTATTCCTTTTAGATCAAAATCAAAAATGTATCAATGGGTACCGTCGGATGTTTTATTCTGAGCCCTCGATCACTAGAAGTGGTGGCCAATTCTTCCATACCAGCTATCGGGCGGCAATTAAGCTAGTTACTGTGGAGGACTCTTGGTTTGGCCATCATCAAAATAGCTAGGGAAGAGTAGATACGATAGGCATCAATAGACTACAGAAGAACTCAAAATTGATCGCCGCATTTAAGTATTGATTTAATGTTTAAGCTTACCTTTTAAAAGGTCAACGATAATTCTTCTGCTGCCACTTAATTTAAAGACGATTTGATGTACGTAGATCCTTATTTTACATACAAATAATTATTTTTATT
>OZ038509.1:85709415-85711915 GCA_964036315.1 Acanthosepion esculentum
CATTAGTTATTTTAGCTATACTTAAAACTAGGTACACTAAACTTATACATTGTACATTAAAGTTATAATTTTTTTAAAGTGCACACGAATATATATATATATATATTATACATATATATATATTATACATATATATATATATATTATATATATATATATATATATATTATACATATATATATTATATATATATTATACATATATATATTATATATATATTATACATATATATATTATATATATATTATACATATATATATTATATATATATATTATACATATATATATATATATTATACATATATATATATATATTATACATATATATATATTATACATATATATATATATTATACATATATATAGATATATATTATACATATATATAAATATACATATATATATTTTTTATTTATTTATATATATATATATTTATTTATATATATATATATATATTTATTTATATATATATATATATATATTTATTTATTTTTATTTATTTATATATATATTTATTTTTATCTATTTATATATATTTGTGTGTATATATATATATATTTATATGTGCATATATATATATATATATTTGTATATATATATATATATATATATATATATATATATATATATATATATATATATATATATATATTTTGATCAGTAAACCAGTTCCTTAAGGGATATGTAAAGTCATAAATAATATTGGTTCTCTGACAGAAGCTATATTATATTTATGAATTCATATTTATCTTAAGGAACTGTGTTCCTGATGAAACCAAATTCATAAATATTTATCTTCATCGTGACGGAAAGTTGAATAGTCACAAATATATTTCTTTCTAAAGAAGTAATGAATTTTGTATTTAGTAATCCAACAATTCATATCAGTTTAAACGTTATTTTCATGTGGTTACCCATATTTGAGTAGACGCTCCGTTTATTTTTTAAACAGTTTTTAATTTTATTTTCGTCTGCCGGAAAGAACATTTTCTTTAATCGGTTTTCTCGAATATTCAAGAAGATATACGAAAATCAAATTACTCTTTTTTCCTTCTATTTTTTTTCTTCTTTTCACTTTTTCTTTCTTTTTTTTCTTTCTTTTTTGTTTTTGATTTCTTTTTTCTTTTTGATTTCTTTTTGATTTTTTTTTCTTTTTGATTTCTTTTTATTTCTTTTTTCTTTTTGATTTCTTTTTCTTTTCTCCATTACTTTTTTCTTTCTTTTTTATTTTCTTTATTTCTATTTTTTTTACCTATTTCTTTTTCTTTCTTTTTCTTTATTTCTTTTGGCCTTTTTATTTTCTTTTTTTCTTTTCACTATTTCTTTTTCTTTCTGTTTTCTCTCTTTCTTTTTCTTTCTTTTTTATTTTCTCTTTTTTTCTTTTCTGTTTCTTTTTCTTTCTTTTTTCTTTTCTCATTTTCTTTTTGCTTTCTTTTTTCATCTCTTTTTTCTTTTCCTATTTTCTTTTCTCTTTTTTATTTTTCTCTTGCATTATTCTTTTCCTTTTCTTTTCTCTTTTACTTTCTTTTTTCTTTCCTTTTCGTTATGTTTCGTTTTCTTTTTTCCTTTCTTTCCTTCTTTGTTATTCTTTCTTTCATTCATCCGAACAGGGACGTGTCCTCAAATGCGAGCAACCACGAAATATAACGTTTATAGTAACAACAATCTATCTACGCATTTATGAATCAGTTTCGTCTGTCACTGACTTTTACTCAGGCTAGCTTCATATGACACGAAGCCATAACTGTATGCCTGGGTGGTGATGGGGTGGCAGTGTAATCCAGTAAGGATCAAACAATAAGCCACAAGTCAGTATCAATGAAGCGGCTCTGTCTGTCTGTCTGTCGATTTTTCGGCGTGACTCTTTACGTATACAGCATTTGACATTGTTAAAGCTTAACTGCACTATTTGGGAGGAGTCTTATTGTTTGTCCTCCTGACCCATTGATTCTCTCTCTCTCTCTCTCTCTCTCTCTCTCTCTCTCTCTCTCTCTCTGTCCCCCCACCAACCCTACCCGCAGCCATCCGGTATCAAAAATTTAAAAAAATGATCAATAAGAAATTACACTATCCGCCTACTTTTTGAAGATTAGTGCTAATGCCCTTAAGACAGGCATGAATATATTTCTCCCTGCTCTCTGTCTCCTCTGACTTACCTCAATGGTTGACGAAAAAAATTGAGGAAACAGGAGCGTAAACAAACCATTCTACCATAATTGCCCGGGCAATAGCAGCCAAAATCTGATACTCCCATTGTTAACCATGACAGGGACCAGTCAGAGGAACGGATGAAGTATCATTGAGTAAAACACTCTCCCATAACTACCATACCTTCCCGGGCAATAACAGCCAAAATTTAATACCCCCATTGTTAACCTTGACAGGATCAAATCAGAAGAATGGATGAAGGATCATTGAATAAAACAATCTCACATAACTACCTTAGCTGCTCAGGCAATAACAACAAAAATCTGATACTCCCGTTGTCAACCTTGACAGG
>OZ038509.1:85716915-85771915 GCA_964036315.1 Acanthosepion esculentum
ATATATATATATATATATATATATATATATATATATATATAAGTGAACATTGAAGTCAACAGTCAGAGGCGACAGGCTGTTTCATGCTAGACGCAATCGTCAGTATAGCTATATATATATATATATATATATATAGTAATTATAAATCACGGAGTTTAGCTAGAAAAGATTTATGGATTCTAATGAAAGATAATGATTTCAAAGGACCCCATCAAATTCAAAAGACCAACTCCAGCTACAATATCTCTATATATAAAATTCTGTGACTTTCCTTCGTCCGTCCATCGGTCATACTCTCTAGAATAGCCATACATTAACCGAATGAACATAAATTTTTGGGAGAAGTGCAAATATTTAAGTGGGTACAAAGTACAGTTGATTTTACTAGGGTGCGTAGCTTCATACAATAAATTTTCATTCATTTTGGGGGGAAAATTAAATTTTTTATTATTTAACATACAAAACACTCCCACTATTTTAAAAACAATTTAATGATTAAAACAAATACTTATCTAATATAACGACATATTGTTTTTTGCATATCTTTGCTATAAGTTTTTATATACAAAAATCCTGTTTTCCGTTCGCCCTGCGTTTGCAAGAACTATAAACATATCACAAGGCCAAACACTTCAAAAAGTTGGAATTTGACTCCATAAAGAAATATTTATGCATGGCCAGTTGTATGTTGCATGCTCAAGAGTAAGAAATCCTAAGAATTTATTCTTCGCTGTTAAAAAGAGAAAAAAGAAATTTTCTTTAAAATATTGTTTACCATGAAGTCCTATAAAATTAAATTAAATTAAAGGAATTATTAATCCACAAAGTAGGGTTTTGTCAGTGTATTATTTTTTTTTTTCAAACAAATCAGCTTATTCAAATTCGATCGATTGGTTTGCGAAATTGAACGAAACTCAGAGTTTGTAAATCTCGACAAAAATGTTAGCGATAACTTCAACAACAGTAAATACCGGGAGGATTTCAACACGAGTCAGCGTATTTCAAAAGATTTCTAGTGATTAAAAAACACTCTCCAACAGAACTACAACATAAGAGCTATGTGACTGCCTCTCTAGTAATTATATCTACAAAAACATCTAAAGGAATTCCCCGATTAACGCGCTTTTGTGAATGCGTTTTCGATTAGTGCTCTAATGATTCTATATACCAAAATTAGATGAGTGCATATACATTACTCAATTAGTACTGTAAAACTTTCTTCAGTTTAACCACAGTAATTGAAAATAAATTTTTTTATAGTTACCAATGTACACATTAGTCAAATGATTCCTGTATATGTACAAAAGCTGAGTATTATTTACCATGTAATCAACTGTGAAAGCAGAATGATATATTCTTATTACTTCAAAACTCACAAGAAAATTAAATTTCGGTATTTAGTGACCCATAAAGGAGTTGATATGCCGTTAAACAAACAAAACAAAACTATGCTGATGACCTTGGTATATATCTTTGATATTTTTGTCGATCGGTTTCTGGCAGTCACCTATATAATGATTTTACTTAATTCTACAACGTCATTAACTAAAATCCTCTGGGTAAGACGGTAAAGTACATCTGACAGCAAGGCCACTGATCAGGAGGTTTTGGGGAGCGTGGAACCACCTCTTAATTGCTGGTGTTTCCAGATCCCCTCTGACCCGGGATGCTTAGCACCTGTTAGGGCCCCAGCCATGGGCAAATAGTTAACCCAAAACAGGGGTCAAAACACTATGGAAGTGTAAAAATGGGTTTTAATACCACCAATATATTTTTTTTAAAATATTATTACCAGCAATGAATTTTTTGAAAAAAATATTACTATCAATAATTTTTTTGAAAAAAATATGTTACCAGCAATACATTTTTTGAAAACAAAACAAAAATACTACCAGTAATATAAATCCTGTCGGCATTAAATAACCCATTGAGGTGTTGATATGCTGTAAAACAAAATAAACCAAACCAATCTAAACCAAAGAATACATATTCTATACATACGAATCTATCCTAAAAATCTTGTCGGCATTAAATAACCCATTGAGGTTGATATGCCGTAAAACAAAATAAACCAAACCAATCTAAACCAAAAACTACATCTTCTATACATACGAATCTATCCTAAAAATCTTGTCGGCATTAAATAACCCATTGAGGTTGATATGCCGTAAAACAAAATAAACGAAACCAATCTAAACCAAAGAATACATATTCTATACATACGAACCTATCCATAAAAATCTTGTCGGCATTAAATAACCCATTGAGGTGTTGATATGCCGTAAAACAAAACAAAGCAAAGCAAACCAAACTAACTCAAATACTTTTGTTTCTTCGTCTTTGTTTTCTTCTTAACAAATTAAATTATTTAAAAATGAATTCAATTATTTTTCTTTTTTTATCCTTTCACTTACGTCACTTCCGCTATCAATCCAATTATTTCACCATTGAATTCAGTAAACATTCCTAACCCTACAAATGTATTTGCTTTGTTAGTTTGATGGCGTAACAAAAAAAAAACTCCAAATGACTCCATGTTTTAAATGTTTAGCATCACTTCCCACGTGACGATCTCTAAATCAATGAATTCTTTTTATTGTTCAATCTTTGTTTGGCAATTGTCGCCAAAAGAAACCGCGTGTTTACACACGGCTTTATCTTACCCTGGCCGTTTCAAAACAATAGCGAAGTACATATTTTAACTCATTATAATTTCCTTTCATTGTTCAACGGATTTCTTTGTCCACAAATAGGTGCCTAATGGGGCCGTTGGCTCATTAGCTCAGCTGGTTAGCGCGACAGTCTTGTAAACTTGAAATTGGGATGTTCGAATCCCGCCGAAACCCACCAGTCTCTTAGGTACTTCGATGTGGTGTAATGGTTAACAAGCTTGTCTCGCTAGAACAAT
This sequence comes from Acanthosepion esculentum, assembly GCA_964036315.1. Classification (NCBI taxonomy): domain Eukaryota; kingdom Metazoa; phylum Mollusca; class Cephalopoda; order Sepiida; family Sepiidae; genus Acanthosepion; species Acanthosepion esculentum. The sequence continues at coordinate 85,719,824 of OZ038509.1, forward strand.
TACGACTGAGTAGTGAGTTTGATTCTCACTGGGTGCACCGAATTAAAGGGCACCTCGACGTGGTGCAATGGTTAACAAGATTGTCTCGCTAGATCAATTACCACTGAATAGTGAATTCGGTCCTCACTGGGAGACCCACACTTTCGGTCGTGAGCCACATCTAAGCTATGCTAAGAAAATCACCGTAAAAACTCAGCGCTTCGACGTGATGTAATGGTTAACAAGCTTCTCTCGTTAGATCAAATACAACTGAATAGTGTCCGATCCTCACTGGGTGCCCCATACATTCGACTTTGTGCCACATGTTAGAAAGTCACCATCGGTCCCTAATGGAAGTGTTCACGTTTATTTCATTTTATTTTCATATTTATTTATTTTTATAGGAAATTTTCTGTCCATTCACCCCACGATTGAGTCATTCCTTTTTATGTCTTATCAACCCTTGGCAAGTGATTTAAAGCCAAAAAATATTTTTTTAGATCGTAAGAATGTTTCTTAGATAATAATGGTGTAGTGGTACATGTCTTATTAATTAACCCATAGCTGGGAGGAGAAGTGGCGGATTCATTCCTAATCATAATTTGATAAACAAGAAATTATAATGTGGATATAAAGTGAGGGGGTCAATTTTACATTACAATCAATATATAAACTGGTCCCTTACTTTGTGGCCATGATTGTTTCTTTTTATTATTTTTTTCAGTTTTTGATTGATTGATTCGTTTTTTACGGTTTACCAACCCTTTGCAGGTTATTTAAATCCAGAAAATATTTTTAGATTGTAAAGATTTTTTTGTAGATAATAATGGTTTAGTGATACAAGTCTTACTAATTAACCCATAGCTGGGGAGAGAAGAGGCAGACTCATAACTTTTCATGACTAGTGTTCTGATGAGCTTTTTCCTCTGGAGTCCCGACTATATGAATTTAAGCCTGCTACTAGATTGGCATTTAGGTCCCACCCATTTACTGTTGAAATCGTTAAATGTAACCGCCACTTCTACTCCAGCAGTTTCTTTCCTCGCACTTTCCGACATTGGAACTCACTTCCGTTTCCTTGCTTCTCTGATAACTACAATTTTTCAAAAATTTAAATGCAACGTCAATCGCCATCTTCTGTTGCCGTGATCCCCGTCTTTTTTTTCCTTTCCTCAAATCCCCACTTACACCCACTCTTTTTCACTCTCCGCAACCCCCTGCGTGCCAGTGACACTCCTGTCGTACTTGGGATGAAATGCTTTAAAAAAAATAATAAAAAATATAACGAACCCAACCGGAATTGGAACTCGCCTCTCCGATTAACAATTTTGAGCCATTACCCCACCCAGACATCCAAACTTACAGCGCCTGGGATCCCCAAACGGTCACCCATCTAAGTACTGGCTCGGTTTGACGTTGAATAACTTCGGCAGTTTTACGGGAACTGGTGGTTCAAAGTGATTTGGCCATAAACATTCACCCCTCGGGCTTCTGCCCAGCTAACAGGGACCGTCCTGACAACTTTATAGAGCCATTGTACTCGCCTTGTTCAAACGGTTCATCCCTCCAGATTACGGGGCTTTACGGCCATATCACGTTGAAACACCGGTTGCCGCCCGTCAGTTAAAAAAACGTCGAGCCTGCTAAGTTAAATAGATAACGTAGCAGATACGTTGTGGTGGGGGGTCTACAAAAAACGTTATTGTAACGTTTTAGCAACTTCTATGTAACGTTGAAGAGACGTTTTGGGGGAGGATCTACAAAAAACATTAACGTAACATTACAAAGTAACGTTTTAGCAACGTCTGTGTAACGTTGGAGAGATGTTGTGGGGTAGGTTCTACCAAAAACATTAACGTAAGGTCACAAAGTAACGTTTTAGCAACGTCTATGCAAAGTTGGAGAGACGTTTTGCGGGGAAGGCATACATAATGTAACGTTAGAAAGTAACGCTTTAGCAACTTCTATATAACGTTGGAGAGACGTTTTGGGGAAGGGTCTTTAAAAACATTAACGTAACGTTATAAAGTAACGTTTCAGCAAAATCTGTGTAACGTTGGGGAGACGTTGTAGGGGAGGGTCTACAAAAAAACGTTAACGTAACGTTACAAAGTAAACTTTTAGCAACTTCTATATAACGTTGGGGAGACCTTGTGGCGAGGCGAGTCTACCAAAAACATTAGCATAACGTTACAAAGTATCGTTTTAGCAACGTCTATATAACGGTGGGGAGACATCATTTTATTTGCCAGGAGAGCGGGAATAGTTAATTGCAGTGTTGGAATAGCGTTGCCACAGTGTCAGATACCTCCACCCCAAGCAAAATGCAACGCGCCTGCAACGTTGCAAAAACGTTCTGCGTTAACTGGGAACATTGCTTAACTATCTGACAAGTCAACGTGGTTACAATTTTACAAGCTAATGTTGCGGGCGCTAACAGAAAACGGTTTTGCAACCTCTATGTAATGTTTCAGAAAAGTTATAACGTTTTTTTGTGAAACAGGTCAAGATAAACTTTTTTTCTCACTTTTCCCGCTTTTCGAGACTTTAAATGATTTTCAAAGCCCCCCCCCCATCTTTCAATTAGAGCTGCCCGTTTATTGCATACTAGCTTAAAAGTCGCCCAATCAGGATGCATTTTTTGGACCCTGCACTACGTGACTACTACTGAGTAGGGGGTTTGTCTACATAAGGGCACGGGCAGAGTTTTGACCATGAAGATGCTTTTGCCATTGTTTCTGCAGTTGGTACATTTGCTTTTGTTTTCCTTTTTAGGTTCTTTGCCGCTGCAGTAGGTGCATTATGGTTTATTTGCACTTCTTCCCCCACTTGCAATTCCATTTTGAAATTGTTGGCTTCCTTTATGACTGAATAAAAATTCTTATTTTTTTCATATTCTTTGATACAGATTATCATCCAGTCTCCCGTACTTTCCAGGTACCTTTGAAGACCGATTGTGGTCCTATCTCTGCAACCGGGTCTGGGTGGTGTTCATACCAGTTTCTTTCGGTTTCCTTCCCGTAAAAGTTGCATATTTTCCAGTGCAGCCCACACTATCATACCTAGTTTTATATTCAGTAGGCGCTAAAACTCGACAACCTGATACAAGATGGTCATTATTATGAAAAAAATACACACCCCATATTAAATATATCTTGAATTGTGTATAAACTATTTTATATGAGTACAAATTATTATTATTATAATTATTTGTGTATGTTATTACAACATTCAAAAATTTTAATGCAACATCAATCGCCATCTTCTATCTTCTTGAATCCCGTTCATCTTTTGTCCTTTCCTCAATCCTCCCTATTTTCAGTCTTGTCTTTCACTTTCACTCCCTGTAACCCCCTTCGCCCTCGTGGCATTCCCGCCTTGCTTGGGGCGATTATCTTTGATTGTTCTGCCCGCGTGTATTATAAAATGTCTCATAAAATTGTTACAGCTCCTAATCCCTGTAACCGGTCTTCATACCAGTTTATTTTAGCTTCCTTCCTATAAAAGTTGCATATTTTCCAGTGCAGGTATCGACTCACACTATTATGCCGAGTTTTATATTCAGTAGGTGCTAACACTGTGCAATCTGATACAAGATGGTGAATTATTATTATTATTATTATTATTATTATTACGTAGCTCTTACGTAACTCTAACACTTTGATCCGGTGTGAATTGCCGAATTCAAATCTGAGCCCACTTAATACTGTCATTGATCCATACTCTACTTAATGGATAAAGACGATCTGTAAGTGGGTCAGATGTGTTTTTGTCGGTTGAGTGCATAATCTAGACTTGTGATCTTTACCATTCGCTAATCGGACATTTAGCCGAACGGACACTTAGTCGAAAATGTAATGGAGTACGGATATTTGGCCGACGGACATTTAACCGAATGGATATTTAGTCGAAAATGTAGTAGCGTACGGACATTTGGCCGACGGACAGTTAACCGAAAATGTAATGGTGTTCGGACATTTGGCCGACGGACATTTAGCCGAACGGACATTAAGCCAAAAATGTAATGGCGTATTTCCATTTACGTGACACTCTTTATCGTAATATGCTAAATATATTTATATTTATTTACTGTATTAATCTATAATTTTTCGTTTTTTCACAGGCTTTTTTAAAAATCTATTCCTTATATATTATATTTTATTTCAAATATTTCTGTAAAATGATATTTTGAGAAAAAAGTACATTTTACTACAGCAAAATCTTAAGCTTTTACGATATGAAAGATCTTTCAATTTCACCTTAAAAATGTCGATATAATTACAGTTGCTGTTGATACGATATCTGTTGAACTATTCTAACTAAATATTCAACCTATGCAAAGCCCAAGTGCCACTCATAATATAGTCCTAGTTGCCAATCTAAAATGCGGTGGCTGTATAGAACATAGGAGATGAAGTAGTCCTTACATTGGAGACATTTAAGACTAGCGTGTTCGAGGAAGCATTCTCTTCGAAGTCTGTTCTATAAAATAGCGGTTCTTGAGAAGCCGCCCTAAGTCTTGGAGAAGTTAAGTTTTGGCGTTTTCGGGGAAGCATTCTCTTGACGATCTGTTCTATAATATAGCGGTTTTTGAGAAGAAGCTGTCGAATGGCTTTTTGTCCTTAAACCTTATTTGTCGCCCACAAACTCTGATCAAGATATTTTCAGCACGCTTCTGTAAGAACCACATCTCTGTAGCTTCAATGCTTGCCTTCATCTGCGAGGAAATTGTTCTGCATTCACTGCCATATTAGAGATTACATATTACGAAGAAAGTAGGAAAGAAGTGCTATGTTACTACATAATAACTAATTTCAGTCAGCAGAAACCGTTGGCAAAGCGTTTCTATCTTTAAAGACATTGGCAACACGTTTTCGACGTCAAAGACATTAACAAGACGTTTTCATCGTCACAGACATCAGCAACACGTTTTCATCGTCACAGACATTGGCAACGCCTTTTCGTCGTCACAGACATTGGCAACGCCTTTTCGTCGTAAAAGACGGTAACCTTTTTCGCCATCAAAGACATTGGCAACGCGTCTTCATCGTCAAAGACATTGGCAACGCGTCTTCATCGTAAAAGACGGTAACTTTTTTTCGCCGTCAAAGACATTGGCAACGCGTCTTCATCGTCAAAGACATTGGCAACGCGTTTCCATCATAAAAGACAGCAACGCGTTTTCGTCATCAAAGACATTGGCAACACATTTTCGTCGTCACAGACATTGCCAACGTGTTTCCATTGTAAAAGACGATAACTTTTTTCGCCATCAAAGACATTGGCAACGCGTTTCCATCGTAAAAGACAGCAACTGGTTTTCGTCATCAAAGACATTGGCAACACGTTTTTGTCATTATGCATTTACAATATTACTCTCGATGTCGTTATTACTCGTGAATGAAACCTTCGTCGTATTTAACAAATCCTCTCTTATGGTGTATATCCCGTCTTCTTATAATATCTCAGACTAATGTTTATTTTATTAATATATTTTAATTAGCTTTTTTATATTAAAGTTTTGCATTGTAGAAAAATATTAATTCTTAAATAAAAATAAATAAAAAAAAAAAGAACTCCATCAAATAAAATTTAAAAATTGTGGAATTCGAAACTCAGAAAATAGGTCACTTTTTAAAATGTCTCCATCATCCGTGTGTCTACACCGGTAACAGGTTTGAAGCTATTGGAGCAGACCCCTTGTGATGTGCAAATCGAGATCGTCATGCTTTCTTTTCGCGTGAGATGATGATGCGAAATACTTGATGCACTCCGCTGCATATGCAACAAGTTTTAGTTTTACTGTTTGTTTATATTTAGGTCAGGCCAAAAAGCGAAATCTTATAATTTGAACCCTCTCAACCATGATAAGGGAAAATAATCGTTTTTCACTAAGTTTAGTCTTTTCACAGTTTTTTTCCCACAGCTATAGTACCCCATACTGCTGTTCTATTAGGTTAAGTATCCTAAATATAAGGTGTCTCAAAAAAATGTAGATACACTTTGAAGAAACAAAGTTCATCTTGAAATGCTAGCGGAAGTTGAAGTTCTAAAGAGAGTTTCATTCAGATTCACCTCCGCGGTTTACAATCTGAAGAATTAGGAGATAAGTTTAAAGCTGGCTGCACACGATGTGCGTAAGAACCGTTCCGGAAGACCCCGGATGTCAACCACGCCTTATGCAGCAAGAAAGGGTGATCGAAAGAAGTCGAGGAAACTTATCAAAATGTTAATTGCTGCTTGTGATTCCACTGCGTCGCGCTGTCAGCAATGTCTGGGTCATAACAGACATCAATTTGAAAACATGCGATGACAAAATCTTAAGAGAATGCAATTGTAATGAATCCTGATTTCATACGTTTTATTTTAATTAGACAGAATTGGTTCTAGTTGCTTGAATTATTTCTCGTGAAAGCTTCAATATATATATATATATATATATATATATATATATATATATATATATATATATATATATAAACATATTATATTAGATAGCATATATTTTACAACAAAAGAATTCGTGGATTTACCAAATTACAAAATTCATCACTTGAAATATTTGAACTTTATCGTTGCGACTTGAACGTTCCAATATTATATAACCGTTAATAAATAGATCATTCTTAAAAAAAAAACATCTTTCGGTCTACAACACATTTATTTCGTCTTCGAGTTTTGATTTTAAAGGAAAAAATTACAGCCTGATGATGAGGACATTAAGTCCTTGAAAGTACTTGCTGCTCTAAAAAAATACACCAGATCCATCTGACAACAATTTTATATATAAGGATCGCATCATTCAGTGGATTGTTAGTAGGTTAATGCTTATATTAAGTCTGTTAGCGAAGAGATTTCGCCATTAATTGCATTAATATTGCTAATTGATTCAATGTATGATTATCTCTTTATACTATATATATATATATATATATAGAGAGAGAGAGAGAGAGAGAGAGAGAGAGGGGGACATCCTGTATATATTTTTATTAAATATACTTGGAGATTATTGTGATGCAAGAAAGCTTTTGTGATTAGAATACAGAACAAGACCAAAACTAAGTTTAATGCATTTAGGGAATGTATACAACATGGCGGTCGACTCAGAAATGATTCCGTTCGGGTTAACTCGGTTCGGCAATGCTGTTCGAGAACCGAAATTTTATTCGATAACCGAGGCATTTTCATCTCGAATTTTCTGTTCGAAAACCGATTTGTTCGACACGTGAGACGTTCGAGAACCGAGGTTGCACTGTATATGGGAATTAACAGCGACTGACCGAGTGTTTTTCAAAGGCGTTGCTATTGTTGTATCTGTGATTTACAAAGTCTCTCCTACTAACGGGAATTACAAAAACGGCGACCAGTATTCGTTGAACGAACACGAGGAAAGAATAAAATCTACGTATCCGACACGTCGTAATAGAATATTCACTACAGAGAAATAACCAGGTGAAGTTATTCCAAAATTAATCTACAAAATATTCAGCGGAGTACAGCAAAATTGGAAGAACTAAAAGCTATCATGATTTAAATGTTGATGCTACAAAAGCAACAACAAGAACAACAATTGCAGCAACAAAAACAACAACAAGAACAACAAGAGTTCATTTACAGTTTATCACCCTCGCTCAGTTCGCATTAATTTTTTTAATCAACCCCATAAAGGAAGCGATCAGTAATAAAGAAATTACATTCTTGGATACGGGATAAAGCCGACGACTCATTGGATACTCTCTGAAAGTGGCCTTGTGTCAGACTAAAGTTAGAAATATAACCTCTAAGCCACACGCCACTATAAGTCATCTTCGCACTCATCGTAAAGGAAGCGATCAGCAAAGAAAAAATTAAATTCTTGGATATGGGATAAAGCCGATGACTCATTGGATACTCTCTGAAAGTGGCCTTGTGTCAGACTAAGGATAGAAATATAACCTCTAAGCTACACGCCACTATAAGTCATCTTCACCATCATCGTAAAGGGTGTGATCAGCAAAGAAAAAAAATGAAATACTTGGCTGCGGGATAAAGCCGACAACTCATTGGATACTCACTGAAAGTGGCCTTGTACCAGAAAAAAGATAGACATATAACCTCTCAGCTACACGCCACTATAAGTCATCTTCGCCATCATCGTAAAGGAAGCGATCTGTAAAGAAAAAATTAAATTTTTGGATACGAGATGACGCTGACGACTCATTGGATACTCTCTGGAAGTGGCCTTGTGCCAGACTAAGGATAGAAATATAACGCCTAAACCACACCCACTGGAAGTCATATTCGTTATCATCGTAAAGGAAGCGATCAGCAAAGAAAAAATTAAATTCTTGGATATGGGATAAAGCCGATGACTCATTGGGTACTCTCTGAAAGTGGCCTTGTGCCAGAAAAAAGATAGAAATGTAACCCCTAAGCCACACACTACTATAAGTCATGTTCGCCATCATCATAAAGGGAGTGATCAGCAAAGAAGAAATTAAATTCTTAGATACGGAATAAAGCCGACAACTCATCGGATACTCTCTGAAAGTGGCCTTGTGTCAGACTAGAGATAGAAATATAACGCCTAAGCCACGCGCCACAATAAGTCATCTTCGCCATCATCGTAAAGGAAGCGATCAGCAAAGAAGAAATTAAATTCTTTGATATAGAATAAAACCGACGACGACACCGGACCATTCCTATTTTTCTTGAAACTGACACAAACGCAAGTGGAAGTACGGCGTGGCACAGAAGCTGACCAGTCTGAGAAAATCCGTCTGAGAAAATCTGTCTGAGAAAATCTGTCTGAGAAACACTGTCTGAGAAAAGCAGTGTTTTTTTTTTTTTAAATTAAATGTGTACACAATTTCAAAATGGCAGTCTGATATGTAAAACTTGAAAGCTTTTTTCATTTTTTATCCGTAAAACATATCAAATTACTTGTTGCATTTTAATTGAAAACTTACACCATGGAACTTACGCACTCCTGTAAATTAATTATTCCTCTTAATTAACGGCCTTAAATAACTTTCCCAGCTGAAATGAGTACATCAAAGACAACAGTGGAAAGTATATATTATTGGTATGTGTCAAGGTTGTCAGTGGGTAAAAAAACCTATTAGTTGTTACTCTCTGGGCTGGTCTAGTTTGGTTTGTTTGTTTAACAGTGTATATCAATTCATTTTTTACAGTAAGTTTAATCCTGTACAAGGCCTAAAGGCCACTCGAGGTAGAGGGTTACTTTAAGGGGTAGTTTATATGCATAGGAGGTTAACCTTAGCCTTGAACAGGTTAAGATTGTAGTGATCACGGAAGCATCCTTTTGGGTGTCGGTTCCACAGGGCAGTGGCTCACGAGAAGAGGCTGTTAGAGTAGAATTTACTTCTCGCCGATGGAATAGGGGGGAAATGTGAGTGATTTGATACTATGTAAGTGGCATGGTGTGTCCTAGATGTGAAGGTTATACCTAGCGGAACCAAGGAATGTAGTTCGTCCGAGCACTTTCCATGGAATTAGCGATGTAGCAGTGAGAGACTCGCTACATCCCGCCTGTGAGAAGGAGGTTGGAGGGAAAATAATTTGTCACCCACGGGACTCAGAGGTTGGAGGGAAGAAAATAATTCTTCTCCACCAAGGACTCGGATACGTTTTTGAACTTTATCAAGACTGGAAAATGAGGACCGGGCAGCAAGGGACAAAACATATTGAGGACTACAAGGAATAGGAAGAAGTGGAGAGCCATGATCGCCTACGTCCTGAAGGGATACAGCACATAAGAGAAGAAGACTCGATTTTCGGTCTTAACTGGCTCTTATGAACTTACTGGATAGCATGAGGAGTCAGGTACTTACTGGGGCGGTACAAGGAGCTGATCATTTCACCTGTATCTTTAGTGATGAAATGTATAGAGCAGGGGTCGGCAACATTTTGCTATGTACCGACTTAGGGTTTTAAAATCATTCAGTGTGCCAACAGCATACGTATTTTTATACAAATCAAGGTCAATATATCTGTTCTACAATATATTTTATATAGTAATATATAGTATATATACTTTAGTATATATTAAAATTGAAACAGGTAAATATTTTCTTTGCGTTGTAGTAGTTATTGGTTTGGAGTTCGTGATGTCATTTGCGGCTGCGTGCCGTTGGAAATTATTTGCCGTGCCACGTGCGACTCGTGTGCCGTAGGTGGCCGACCCCTGGTATACAGGACTTCCACTTCAGTTCGGGTGTGAGTTTGAGGCCGAATATCCTCTCATGGCACGGTTCTTCCTCGAGGGGACATACGTTCATCGCGACTAGCGGTAGTTCGGGGTCTGCCCGGTGGTGATAGAATGTAACAGTTTTTAATGCTGAAATTTTATTTTCATTTGAGCTTTGGCAATCTTTTTTTCCAAAAACGTATTGCTGGTATTTTTTTTTTTTTCGTATGAAAATGTATTGGGGTTGATTTTTTTTCTCCATGTATATATTTTCATGTTTTGAACTCAGTTTTGAGGTTACCTATTTGCCCATAGCTGGGACCCTAACAGGTGCTACCAACCACAGGTCAAGGTGGACATGTGAATAACAGCAATTAAGAGATGTTTCCACTCTCCCCGAAACCTCTCGGTCAGAGGTCTTGCTGCCGGGTGTAGTTTAACGCCATACCCAGGACTCTTTGGGCTGGCAGAGTCTCTACAGTAAGCGGTTATACTCTCAATAAAACTTTTTACTTTGAACGTCTCTTAACTTGTATCTTATGGGTCAAACTCTTGCCTCCGGTCAGAGAGGATGCCCAGACGAGGCTATGTCGAAGGGCGGCGTCTCGTCTCGGGAAGAAGCTACCCGACCCCGTTTTATACAGGGTATACAGAGAATTTTCGGCAGAGACTACGGGCACGGATACCCCACATTTAATTCGGTCTTGCGCCACATCTGACCGCGTGGGGCGGTTGGTAGATATCTTGCATTTGGAGATTCGTCTCCAGATGTGCTGTTCAAACTCTCTGCTTCCAGACTGAGAAGATCCCTAGACGAGGCTAAGTCGAAGAGCACATATATAAATGTATGTATGTATGTATATAAATATATTTATGTGTATAAATATATGTATGTATATAAGTATATATGTACGTATGTATATAAATATATATGTATGTATGTATGTATATATATATATATATATATATATATATATATATATATATATATATATATATATGTACGTATGTATATAAATATTTATATATATATATATATGTACGTATGTATATAAATATATATGTATATATATATACGTATGTATATAAATATATCTATGTACATATATATACGTATGTTTATAAATGTATATATATAAATATATATGTATATATATATACGTATGTATATAAATATATATATGTATGTATGTATATATATATATATGTATATATATATATACGTATGTATATAAATATATATATGTATATATGTATATAAATATATATATACATATATACACATATTTATATTTAAGACATTTTTTATATTTATACGTTCTTTTTATAGATACACATATTTAAGTAAATGGTCTGTTTATAATAAACAGTATTAACAACATTTACTTGTATTGGGTGAAAATAGCATAAGAATGAATCTGCTTGCTTTGAAAGTCTGTATGGCGACATCCCTGAGTCGCTCTAAATAAAATCACCAAACTCCTCCTGCCTTGTTCTATCTTTACTAGAGTCAGATCAAATCAACAAATGAAAGTGGCCATCACATTCTACATGCTGTGGTTCACAATCAGTGCGGGCATTCCTCCCTTTCTTACCAGCAAAAGTCCATTTATGCAAGTGGCACTGGTGTCTAGCTCAGGGGTTCTCAACCAGTGAGGAATCCCCCTCTTTTGGGGGAGGGGGTCAAGGTTTCAGTTGGAGATTGGGGCCACAGATTGGTCGACTCAAAATGTTAACTTTCGAACTCCCCAAGGCAGCACAACTCACAATGTGAATCGGTCTGCTCAACTTATAGGTCACCCTAGGTTTTCTTTTACGCTAGCTACTGTTTGCTACTACCAAAATAATCCATGTCAATACACAACGTACTAATAGGCAAAAGAATGAAACTTTTCAATAAGACACGCATATTATTTGGAATGAACCTTTTGAGTCAGACTATATGACGGTTCCGTATAGGAGTGTTGACTTCAATGTTCACTTTTATATTTATATTTACATACGCTCTACCTCTGATACTGAGCACTTTATCCCATAAATCACACCTTAAAACAATATTTCTGTATATATATATACATATATATATATATATATATATATATATATATATATATATATATATATATATATAAATAGTGGCACTCGCTTAGAAAAACCTTACGTATTTCGGCTTGTAGTTGAACAAACCAGTACCCCAGGAAAAATAAGGAATAAAAAAAGAAAGAACCAAGAACATGAAACTGAGGCGAAAACAATCGTCCAGAGTTCAAGCTCAGAGGCCAAAGAAAAAAAACTCCAAAATGGGTAAAAGCAATATTTATTCTGTACTATACAGAAATGTGGCACGAGGCCTTGTGGGGGTTGGGGAAAGGATGGTCTTCTTCTGTCTTAACTATAACTTAGCTAGCCGGAATCACTGACCAAATCGTACGAACAGTAATCCATACACCAAAACAAAACATTCATACGTACCAAAATGGGTAAAAGCAACGACGTAAAGTGCTCAATACACGAAGTAGAGCAAATCTAACTATGAACCTAAAGAGCCAGGCAAACCTAACTAGGTTTCACCTAAACGGATCGTCAGGGTACAACTGGCCACTTGTACCCTGACGATCCGTTTAGGTGAAACCTAGGTTTACTGGCTCTTTAGGTTTATAGATATAATTGTCGGACTTTGTCCATTTCATATTGTGTGACGTCATTTGTTTACATTTGATACACCATGAGCAGATATGAATGTACGAAACGGTTAAAGCACGTCAGGCTATATGACGGTTCCGTATAGGATACAGGTTCGAATCCTGTCGGAGGACGAATATTTTCTATGAAAATTTCTCGGACATTCAGGCCGGTAAATGTTATTTAATACTGTTTATTATAAAACAGAGCATTTACTTAAATACTTGTATCTATGAAAAGAATGTTAAACATAAAAATGTCTTTAAATAATTATCGGACTTTGTCCATTTCATATATATATATATATATATATATATATATATATATATATTGTCATCCATAGACAAACTGTTTCGCTGTATCACAGCTCATTAGTGTGGCTAGACGTCGGGTTGTTGAGACAAAATGAGGAAGGACTTGGAACAGTTTCGTGTAGGAGTTTTTGGAACAACCTCTGTCATTCTGGGTGAGGCTTAGAACGTCTTGAACGATACTCGTACACATATGAACACACACACACATATATATATATTCTATGAAAATTGCTCGGACATTCAGGCCGGTAAATGTTGTTTAATACTGTTTATTATAAACAGAGCATTTACTTAAATATTTTTATCTATAAAAAGAATGTATAAACATAAAAATGTCTTTAAATAATTGTCGGACTTTGTCCATTTCATAATATATTTTTATCTCTACTTTTTTCTACACATTCCAGGGCACCCTTTTTTCTGCCCATTCTAGCTCTCCCCTTTTTATAGGCATTCTAGCTCCCACTTTTCATACACATTCTAGCACCTCTTTTTTTACAGATTCTAGCTCTCTCGTTTTCTATATATTATTACTCTGCCTTTTTCTACACTCTGCTTTTTCTCGACATTCTGGCCCCTCCATTATTTTACCCATCATAGCTCTCCCTTTTGTCTACGCATTTTAGCTCCCCTTTTTTCTACACATTCCAGTTCTCCCTTTTTCTACGTATCTTATAGCTCTCCTTTTTCTAGACATTCTACCCCTTCTTTTTACACATCCTCGCTCTCTATTTGTTCTACGCACTCTAGTTTTTTTCTACCCATTCTAACTCTCCCTTTTTTGCGCATTTTAGCTCCCCATTTTTCTACAAAGTTTAGCTCTTCCTTTTTTTACATATCTTATAGCTCTCCTTTTTCTAGACATTCTAGCTCCTTTTTACACATTCTTGCTCTGTATTTGTTCTGCGCATTCTAGTTCTTTTTCTACCCATTCTAACCCCCTTTTTTTCTACCCATTCTTACCCCCATTTTTTCTACCCATTCTAGCTCTCCGTTTTTCTATCCATTCTAGCTCTCCCCTTTTACTACGCATTCTTGCTCTCCATTTTTCTCCACATTTAAGATCACTCTCCTTTTTCTCCACATTCTAGCTCTCCCTTTTTGTCTATACACTTTACCTTTCTCCTTTTATCTAGACTTTCTAGTTCTCTCCTGTTTCTACACATTCTAGCTCTCCCTTTTTCTGAACATTTTAGCTCTTCTTTGTTCTACGCATTTTAGCTCTCCTTTTTCCTACCGATTTTTGCTCTTCTTTTCTCTAAACATTCTAGCTCATTTTTTTCCTAAACATTTTTTAAAATATGAAATGCTGCATAGTTTAAAATCATAACCCCGAGTAGAGGCGGTCCGTCCCTCCTGTCTTAAGCGGTATGCCCAAATAAATACCGTTCTCTCTTCTTGTCCCGTCTGAAGTCGTGACGAGAAATCAATCTGACTTGGGCCTCCTACTGAGACCCCGATAAGAAGTTTCTCTTCAGCATTATATTTTTATCCTATATTTTATCTTGCAACACTAACCTTTTGTCAACAGAGTTGAATATTGCGGTCTTTGAGGGCAACGATGGTTAAGCGTTGGTATTGATAACCCAATTCCTGTATTCGAAAGGGCGTGGCACCCATAGTGTTAATTTCAGTCCTACTCTTTGGATAAAAACGTTACGTAACAAAACCGCATCAAAACGTCTAAAAAGCGTCTTAGAAATATTTCTGTTGCGAAACTGGAGCCATTTTTATCCAATGTTTTAAATATAAAAATGAGGAATATATAAAATAATTTATATATATATATATATGAAATAATATATATATATATATATATATATATATATATATATATATATATATATATATATATATATATATATATATATATCTGTGACGCACATACACGTTTATAGATATGTTATTATGCAGATGTCATAGATATACTTACATTATATGTATTTTTGTTATTATCATTATTATTATTATCAGAATTTATTTATTGATTTGTTTATTCATCTATATATAAGATTTGATTCCAAACTCATTTATATATATTTATGTCTATATATATATATATATATATATATATATATATATATATATATACATACACACACACATATATATATATATATATATATATATATATATTTATATATATATATTTATATATATAAACGTATTATATTAGACTGCATATATTTTATAAAAGAATTCCTAGATTTACTAAATTCATATTAAAAACTTCTCACTTGAAATATTTGAACTTTAGCATTGCGACTTGAACGTTCCAATATTATCTAACCGTTGATAAATAACTCATTCTTAAAAAAAACATCTTTTGGTCTACAACACATTTATTTCAGCCTGATGATGAGGACATGAAGTACTTGAAAGTATTTATATATGTATTTATATGCATATATATATATATACATATTAATATTTATATACTTATGCATGAAAATTTCTCAGAGTTAACCTGTAGATAAGACAATCTTTATAAATATAAATGACAATAGGAAAACACTATTAATTGCTGACGCGTTTTGTCCAATGTGGACTTTCTCAAAGCAAAAAACGAAATGAATTTAATTAAACAAGGAAATTAATAAAAACAAAAGACAGAGTGTTCTTAGCAACTGGAATATAGGAAACGCTATTTTTATATTGTTAACTGAAAATAACGTCAGTTAATGTCACGTGTGGACAATGTTGTCATTATATCTGTGTTGACGGATTCAACTATTTTCTTTTGATTTTACGATATTGTTGTGTACGATTGTTTGTGAGAGCAGTAATTTTGTTAAGAAAGGGGAAATATGGAAAAAGCCTGGACGTAGATTAATATATATGTATTTATAGGTATATATGTATATATGTATTTATACGTATATATATATGTATTTATACGTATATATATATATATTTATATGTATCTATATGTATATATACATGTATACGTATATTTATTTATATGCATATATCTATTTATAAGTATATAATACGTATTATATGTATATATATATATATATATGTATATATGTATTTATATTCATACATGTTTCATTAAATAATATAGACAAGTGTTGTCTATTTATTTTATGCAAATTCTTTCCATATCGTCTATATTATTTAATGAAACATGTATGAATGAAAAAATGCTGCCTAAATACACACAATTTAAATGTATTTATATGTATATATATATATCTTTTTTTTCTTTTTTTTAAGCTTTTCACCCCCAAGCAAGGCTGGAAGCCACTAGCATGCAAGGGGTTACAGAAGGTTTGGAGCGATATCAGATAGGAGTAATAGAGGAAAGGATGTAGAGAAGGATAGTGGATAGATCAAGGTAACTGGAGATGTCGATTGACGTTACATTTGAATAGTTGGAGATTATAGTTGTCAGGGAAACAGGAATAAGGAAGGCAGTTCCACAGGCGAGAGGTGTGAGATTTGAAGCTATTGGTGTAGAAGAGACGTCTACATTTAACAGTTTCAACAGTGAAAGGGTGGGAGCGGGATGCCAGCCTCGTAGGACGCTTGAATTCATGAAGCCTGTACATATGTATATATGTATATATATTTGTGTATATATGTATTTATATCTATATATATATACATCAGAGAAGCTAATAGATTTTTCTATTTATCCGAGAGATTTTTTTATCACCTTAAACCTTATTTTTAGTGGATACTCATATTTGAGTAGACGCTCCGTTTATTTATTAAACAGTATATTGATTTATTTTCGTCTACAAGCCTGAATGCTCGAGAAATCGTATTAAATCTTATTCTCTTCTTCATCTGGGAGATGTGATTTTCACTGCCATATATTAGGATTCTTCAGGTCTTTTCTTCATCTGTGAGGAGATTGTTGAGCATTCACCGTCGTACAGGAGTAAGATTTTTCAGTGCACCCTTTTCGCCACCGAAGGTCGAGATTTACAGCGGATTTAACGGCAATACCGTGGAAAAATTGCTCAAGCCCTCATAACACCCCCCCCCCCAATTTGGAGTCCGCTTCAGGCGCCGGGCAATGACCTCACCTGCCTCACGAAGGAGAAGTACTGCATGTAAGGATACCCCTGGGGCTTGAGTTAATATTAATTTAATACTATCCCAGC
This sequence comes from Acanthosepion esculentum, assembly GCA_964036315.1. Classification (NCBI taxonomy): domain Eukaryota; kingdom Metazoa; phylum Mollusca; class Cephalopoda; order Sepiida; family Sepiidae; genus Acanthosepion; species Acanthosepion esculentum. Next base: position 85,737,103 of record OZ038509.1, read on the forward strand.
TGAACCCGAGGAAGTACACCGTCGTATACGAGGGTTGATATTACATAGATGTTTAACACTTTTTCTTTATTTGTAACGACCATTTTCCTGTTTCCTAATACGTTGTTTAGCTTTTAGAAGGCATCTTTAACTATTCAAATGCGACTTCGGATTTCGGTGTCAAATTGTCCGTCGTCTGTTAGAAGAAAAAAACTGTTCAGGTTGTTAAATCCATAATGAAATCTATTGAGAAGAAAAAAATTCGTTAAAAAATTGAATCTAATGAAGGTTGATGACCTTTATATAGAAGTTAATGTGTCACGGTTACCATGTTTACAAAGTAAAGAACCTTATTTTCTCTCCTGTAAAGTGGCCACACCCGCCTCTAAAAAGGGTCAGACTTGATTTGCAGAACCAGAACTGATGCTCCACCCGGTAGGGTGTGAACATCATACTGTTTTCCCAGCTGCACATGGTAGGAGATCTCCATTTGCATGTGCAGTAGCAGCAGCAATAGCAAGCAATCGTGCAACACTCATTACATCTGTATTCCCTTGCTACCGCAACTGATGACGACGTGGTTACCAACAGATTCCCCGCTTCTTCTCTCTACCCCCGTTTTTTTCTTTTTTTCTTCTTCAAATAGTTCAAAACTGATCCTCACCGGGGATTGAATATCTTCGTTACTTTATTTTCTCTTCTCTTTTACTTCTTTTTCTCACTTTTCTTTCTCTTTATTTCCTCTCTTTTTCGTTCATTTTCTCTCTTTTCTTTCGTTTTTCTCTACTTTTTTCTAAATCATTTTTGCTCTCCTTTTTAGAATTATTTTTTGTTTTTACATCATTTTTGCTCTCTTTTTAAAAACATTTCGCTCTCCTTTTTTCTAAATCATCTTTGCTCTCCTTTTTTTCTAAATCATTTGCCTCTCCTTTTTAAAATCATTTTCCCTCTCCTTTTTTCTAAATCATCTTTGCTCTCCTTTTTTCTAAATCATCTTTGCTCTCCTTTTTTCTAAATCATTTTTGCTCTTTTTTAAAAATCATTTTCTCTCTCCTTTTTTCTAAATCATTTTTGCTCTCCTTTTTAAAATTATTTTCTCTCTCCTTTTTTCTACATCAGTTTTGATCTCCTTTTTAAAATTATTTTCTGTCTTCTTTTTTCTAGATCATTATTGCTCTCCTTTTTAAAATCATCTTCTCTCTCTCCTTTTTTCTAAATAATTTTCGCTCTCCTTTTTCAAATTATTTTCTATCTTCTTTTTTCTAGATCATTATTGCTCTCCTTTTTAAAATCATTTTCGCTCTCCTTTTTCTAAATCATTTTCGCTCTTCTTTTTAAAATCATTTTTTCTCTTCTTTTTTCTAAATCTTTTTGGCTCTCATTTTTAAATCATTTTGCTCTCCTTTTCCATCAATCATTTTTCTCTTCTTTTATCTTTTTCGCACTCTATTTTCTTTTTAAGTGTTCTTTCGTTTAGCATTGTCTTCTCCCGTTTTCTTTTGCACTTCTCCTCTCCTTACTCTCCAGTTTCTTCCAGTATTGCGTAATATAAAACCAACAATAATACCCATAATTATTGAAGAACATGAAACATTACCGAAAAGTTAGACGTAGTAATCAGAACCGTGACTTCTATCAACAATTTGTGGGCGCATTTTCGGCGCACCAAATTAACCTGCACGTGCACCAGAGACAAATTTTCGCGACATCGTGACAGGTTTTCATAAGGGCAGCGCAAGTGGATCCCAGTTTATTGAAATCAGTTTTCTTATATTTAGTTTATGTTTTGGGGGTCGGTTTTCACAATTTAAAAAATTGAGTGTCCATTAAATTTACGTGGCAGTCTTTCTAGAGATGGTGTCTCAACAAAAACGCCTGGATGTAGAGTTGGCGTCCCACATTTTATGTCAGCTAACCTAAAGATATATCATAATGTCTACTAACTGCGTCAGGGCTTCAGCATCTGCTTACCCTCTTCCTACCATTTGCCAGCCACTGCCACCCAGTGGACAGGAAAAATGTCTCATCCTTAGTCCTATAGCATCCTTCTGGAAGTGTCTTCTCGCGAAAATTGACTTTCCCAGACGCCATAGCTCGGGACTCAGGGTTGGACATTGGGGATCTGGAGACAGTAATGCAGGACTGAACAGTGTGGAAAGGGATTGTCAATGGCATTCCAACCACCCATAAGGAGGTCAGATGATGATGATGATGATGATGAAATTTACTTGGCCATTTAAAAAAATTGACTGTCTATTAAATTTACGTGACAGTCTTTCTAGAGACAAAAATATCCGAATGTAGGGTTGTTGTCCCACATTTTGTATCAGCTTTACCGAAAGTTCGCTCAGACGGAACCTGATTGAGGTTGTTCCCAAGTATCTACACGTGTCTTTCAAGTCGCTTTCTCTACCTCATCCAGAAATTTTAAAAATGAAAAAAAACAATCTAATGTACACTGGTCCTGTTCATGAATAGAGACACGCAGCGCTTAGGGGATCTTTTCAAATTGTTATGTCCAGGCACCTGATTAGCAAATATGTAGTACTTAACGGGATATTTACTGTATACCATTTGAATTCATCAAGTAAAAAAGATGAATATGTTAACACCTGCAATCAATTAAGCTTAGATGTGATGAGAACCATACCTGGTGAAGCACCAGGTTAATTATTATTATTATTTTTTATTTCCTTTGATATCTGCCGTTTACACATTTCTTTCCGGGTCCCGCCCAGGGACCTAAGGTTAGAAATGGTATCATGACACTTTCCATTGCAAAAAAAAAATACATAGATAAAGCCCTTCGCAAAGTGTGGGCTGTACTTGTCAGAATAATTTTTTGTATCTCTTTGAGGCATGGACTTCAAGGGATCCCTTCAATTAGTCTACTGGAATCTTTTCCAACAAATCCTAAGGCTCCAACTACAACAGGGATTGTTGATGTTCCCATGTGCCACATTTTTGAGATTTCTATTTCAAGGTTCTTGTATTTTGACAGTTTTTCGAATATCTTCAAAGATACATTGCAGTCTGCAGGGACTGCCATATCAATAAGGAGGCACTTATTTTGTTTGTGGTCTTTAATAACAATGTCTGTGCGGTTAGCTTTGATTGTTCTGTCAGTGAGTATTGTGTAGTCCCATAGAATTGTAACAGGTCCTATCTCCGTAACGGGTCTGGGTGGTGTTCGTACAAGTTTCTTTCAGTTTCCTTCCCATAGAAGTTGCAAATTTTCCAGTGCAGATATTGGCCCACTCTGTCATGCCGGGTTTTATATTCAGTGGGTGCCAATATCGTGCAACCTGATACAAGATGATCATTATTATTGTTGTTGTTGTTGTTGTTATAAAATAAGCAAACCCCATCTCTCCTCTCACTGGTAACTATCAATTACATAAAATAAATAATTATAACGTTTTTCAGCGCGAAAGCTGACTTAGTCTAATAAAGCTTCATAAGGTTCTACTTAAGGTTATTGTTATTATTATTATTATTATTATTATTATTAAGCACTTCACCCGAAGCAAGACAGGAGTGCCACCAGCACGCAAGGGGTTACAGAGAGTGATAGCAAGAGTAAAGAGAAGTGTTTGAGGAAACGATAAAGAGAAGGATGGGGATCAAGGTAAAGACATCAGAAGATGTCGATTGACATTACATTTGAATATTTGAAAATTATAACTACCAGAGAAGCAAGTAAGACGAAGGGAGTTCCACTGTCAGGAAGTGCGAGATAAGAAGCTGTTGGAGTAGAAGAGGCTGTTACATTTAACCGTTTCGACAGTGAAAGGGTGGGACCGAGATGCCAATCGAGTAGCACACTTAAATACATGCAGTTTGGGTACCAATGAAAGTAGCTAGTCAGAGGAGTTGCCATGAAAATATCTGTAGAAAAGACAGGGTGAAGCTAAAGCACGTGTATGAGAAAGGTACTGTAGACAGAGATGCCAGATCAGGATCTATCACATTGCATATCCGTCTCTCGATTTTGTCGAGGACCTCGAGATGAACAGCGGGGGCGCCAGAGCATATATGGCAGCAGTATTCAATGCAAAGACGCGCATGCGCATCATATGTCAATGAACGTGCTTAAGTGCGATTTTTTCATGAGGTGACTGGAGTATTTTGGTGGAATTGTTTTTCCGCTTATATTATTCTTACAGGGAATCTTTTTAATAAATGCCTTCAATAATCGGCAAAATAATTTCAATTTTCTCTTCCATGGAATTTGAAAATGAGTTCATCAACTGTCCGTAAAATCGGAGGGCAAACTGTTCTCTCTAATCTTGATGGAGACTTAGTTGAGACGAAGAACAAGTGCAAATTCTTCCTCACAAAAATGATGTCAACTTCCAATTTTCAAATATTAAATGAAAACACATTTTTTGTTGAATACCCTCTTTGTCGACACATTCAGGACGTAGACGATCATGGCTCTCCACACATTCCCTTTTCTTTATTATCTGTGAATTGCCATGTATTCTTGGAAAATATAGTGAAGTGGTTTTCCATTGCCTTCTTCAAGGTTTTGAATTCAGAGTAGTCCTTCTTTTAGGCTCTCCTCATTTTCTTTTTAATGCCATGTCCTTTCAGTATCAAGGTGATCATGGCTCTCCACACATTCCTTTTCCTTTATCATCTGTGAATTGCCATGTATTCTTGGGAAAGATAGTGAAGTGGTTTCCCATTGCCTTCTCCAAGGTTTTGAATTCAGAGTAGTCCATTTTCTTTTTAATGCCATGTCCCTTCAGTATCAAAGTGATCATGGCTCTCCACACATTCTCTTTTCTTTATCATCTGTGAATTACCATGTCTTCTTGAGAAATAATACTGTAGAGGTTTCCCATTGCCTTCTCCAAGGTTTTGAAATCAGAGCAGTCCTTCTCTTAGGCTTTCCTCATTTTCTTTTTAATGCCATGTCCCTTCAGTATCAAGGTGATCATGGCCCTTCAGGACGTTGGTGATCATGGCTCTCCACAATTTCCTGTCCTTTGTTGCTCTTAATAAATTTTGTCTTTTTTGTTATCTCTCCTAAACCTTGTTCCGTCATCCATTTACTCAAGCTTATTCTTGTTTTTCTACGTGCCGTGTCTCTTCAGGGCGTTGGCGATTATGACTCTCCACAATTTCCTGTCCTTTGTAGCTCTTAATAAAGTTTGTCATTTTGTTATCTCTCCTAAACCTTGCTCATCCATACATTAGGCTATGTTACGCGTTGTTTTCCTCTGTCCTGACTTTCCTAACTGTCTTAGAAATATCCGCTGTCACTTCCTAATGGTAAATATGTCTTTTTTTGCTGCCATTATCTCTAGAACTTCGTCGCTGTTCCCATATTTGGGCAATCTTCAAGAATTTTAATGCAAAATCACCCGTCATTTTTGTTACTTTAAGTCTTCTTTTCTTTGTTCTTTTTCCTCCAGAATGTTTTCTCGTTTTCATTCACAATAACCCCTCACGTCTTAGCGTCATTATCGTCTTGTTTTGGATGAAATGATTAAAAAAATAAGATGCCAAAACTTTCTGCTGAATTTGGCGAAGTCCAATAAAGTTCCCAATTCGTCTCCTCCATAAAGATGCCATTTCTTCCTGTTTCAACCCTAATTAAAATTAAATTATTTATAAATCGTCTTCTTTTTTGATTGGTTGGTCCGCTTTCTTTACCGTCACAAAAAATAAATAAATATTGATACTTATTTTTAGAAAATTATATTTATTTATTGTTTCATTCATATTGACCGAAATTAGTTTCGTCTGACACAAGGTCATCAAATAAGAGTTTTCTAAAATAGAAAAATTGTGTAGAGAATCGGTCTACGATACGCATAGCTATTCGGGCCATCATGCTCGTCTGACACTGTTTCGGCTATTATGGCCTCTGTCATTTGTCAGGATTTGGTAACCTTCTTGGAATTTTTAGCTCCAAAAATTCAATATACCATGAATTCCTGGAATTTTGAGCTTGATGTTTCTATCAACAGGCGTGGATTGTTCTCAGTCCGCTCAGCTCATGTTGATGCTCCGTTTATTTATTAAAGAATATATTTATTTGTTTTTGTCTACCGGTCTGAATATTCGAGAAATCTTATTAAAAATAGTTTATGCTCTTTCTCCGACAGATAGCGCTACCGTTAAGCCCGGAACGCCCTAGCCAACTAGGCTACGAAGAACAGTCGGACAGGCAAAGAAAAATTCAGTAATGGATAGCTACACATAGGCTTACCAACTGCAAGGCCAAATTTGTGTCTTTAAGCGAAATTCCTCCTGTTATAAATCTCCCGATTTTTTTTTATATCTGCAATTTCCTATTCAAACGGAAACAAAGAGAATTTTACAATTGATTTTTTATTAATCTGACAGATTTTTATCACATTATACTTTATTTTTAGTGTACAGGGTACGATATATATATATATATATATATATATATATATATATATATATATATATATATATATATATATATATATATATAGTCAAACCTAGAGAGCCAGAGCGGTGACGATCCGCTTAGGTGAACTTTGGTAGGTTTGTCTGGTTCTCTAGGTTTGACTAGGTCCGCTCTACTTTGTATTGAGCACTTTTTTAGTTAGTTGATTACTCGCATCGGAGTTTTTTTCTTTGGGCTTTGGACCTGTATGTTGTACGATTATTTTCCACGGACGTTCATGGCCATAGCTCTTTTTTTTTAAACCTTTTTTTTCCTTCGATATTGATTTGATCATTGGGAAATCAAGAAACCGAAGGTTTTCCGAAACCAATGTAGTTACCTATATATATATATATATATATATAGTAAGGTAAAAAATCTGTTGGTATATTAGTGGGACCTAGTAATATGAAAATATTAGAACTGATCTACAAAAAAGAGCTCGATTTATTTTATATATACAGAGCAATATAACTAATAATTAAACAAATCCTTTTGCTTCATATGGGGAATAGTACATTTCGGCAGACGACAAACATGGTCGTCAGTCTTTTCATCCCCAGTATGAATAATTATAATGCTCTATATAAATAAAATACATCTAGCTCTTTCTAGTGGATCAGTTCTAATATATTCTTATTACTAGGATCCACTTGGATTATATACCGACAGATATTTTACCTTATATATATATATATATATATATATATATATATATATATATATCAATCATAAGTAATTCATTGAGTCTAGAAGAAACCTCAACAGAATGCAGAAAGCACTGAACGTCCTATATTTGGGACTCATCAGCAGTACACGTCCACTACCAAAAATTGAAACCCGGACAGTTACGATATCTGTCAGACGTCATACCGACTGTACCAACGGGCCTCGGTGACAAAGAGGTAGCGAATCAGACTCGATAAAGGGCCGCTCGATTACGTATTCTGTGGTGGAACTCATCCGAGTTTCCCTTACACATAGGACTGTGCCCCCACAAGCCACGACTATTATGCCCAAGCCGTTCAGTCCAGAGCATTAGTTGTCGGTTCAAGCAAGGATATACAAATGATAGAAATTATTAGGAGGATTTGAGATAATCATAATTTAATAATTCATCGAGTCTAGAAGAAACCTCAACTGAATGCAGAATATATATACATATATAAAAGTTGCTCTCTCTCTCTCTCTCCATACACACACACACACACACACACACACACACATATATATATATATATATATATATATATATATATATATATATATATACATATCAATTATGTAGTGAGTATTCAATTTATGTAACGTAAATCATTCAAACGAAAAACAAATACTGAAGCTAATTATACGGCATAATTAGCTTCAGTGTTTGTTTTTCGTTTGAATGATTTACGTTACATATATATATATGTGTGTGTCTGTATGTATAAGGTCATCCACAGACAGACTGTTTCACAGGTCTTCAGTGTGGCTAGACGTCCGGTTGCCTCTAGCTAGGATCGAAACCCGACTGAATTGGCGTCAGTCGGAAATTTTACCACTAAGCAATCGGCACGGATGAAGGTGAATTTTAGCGTATTTATTTTTAGATAAACACGCAGTGATCGACAGGATTCAATTCGCCTTTGCCGAAGAGTCTCGCTATATCAGCCGGTATAGTATATACTGTTTACAAACCCACACTTCCTCCCCAGAGAGCTCAACCGAAATTAATTTTTCAGGAGCCTATATGGAGAGAGAGAACTTTTTCATGTGATGGGTGGCAGTAGAGAATTCCTGTGGTTTTCATTTATATTTCCTTGCACCCCGTCCGTTTTCAGTGGGATACCCGTCAATTTTCCTCTCTCATCCCACTTTATCCAACCAGCATCTACGCTCGCCACGAAGGGAAGTCAAACCTGAGAAGGAAGATGGCTGGTGTAGAATAACGGGTGCGAGAGAAAATGATTGACTGCCGACATTTTAACCCCCACCTCCTATCCCTCATCTCCTACCCCCGAAATTTATCTTGCTAGTAAAAATCGAATTTAAATACCAGAAGTAAAGGAAATATTTGCCGTTGTATCGGGTAACATAAAAAAAAAGATGATATGCAGGTAGTATGACATTATCGAAGCCGAAAACGAATTTATCATGCAGGGTTCAAATCCCAGCCACGGTTTCCACTGGAAAGGAAGTGGATCCACTCTTCCCTAGATGTATTACTTAGTTTTCTAATTGTTTTTGCATACTGCAGCGTTGTACAATCGTGTAGAAATATTGTATGGATTTTAAGTTTTTTCATAAATTATAACTATGTTAATAAATTTCATGGTGTACAAATACTTATTTCCTCACACTGTATATATATATATATATATATATATATATATATATATATATATGTGTGTGTGTGTGTGTGTGTGTTTGTGTGTGTGTGTGTTTCATTAAATAATATATACAAGTTTTGTCTAGTTATATTAAGTAAGTTCCTTTCATATTGTCTGATAAGCTTAATAACATTGTCATTGAAAGACGAAAGGAAATCACCATATTGATACATGTTTAAATCCAATCTAAGCTTTCGGCTTACATGAGCCATTATCAAAGATGACAATTACATTTCAATATATCAAACAATACACGGACGAAACAATAATGATAGTCTGTTTTTGTTGCATGAAATGATATATTGAAATGTAATTGTCATCTTTGATAATGGCTTATGTATACTTGAGGCTATATATATAAACTTTAGTCGGGTTTATACTTGAGACTATATATATAAATATTACTCAGAGACTCCAATCGTAACTAATATTGATAATATTAATTTTTGCACACATTTACCAGACAATGTACACAGGGTATTCGAAATGTTGCATAATTGTATATAAGACTACTTACGCTTTATTCTTGAAAAAAAAATTAACACGTAACTTTGATCTTTCATATTTGAAGCCTTAATTCATTCTTTTTTTTATATAGTTGCTATTAGTTTTGTTAATTTGTTTAACGGTATATTAACTCCTTACAGGTCATTTAATACCGAAATTTAATTTTCCTGGGATGTTTAAACTAATAAAAATGATATGTTATTCTGCTTTCACAATTGAATACGTGGTAGATGAAACGCGGCTTTTGTGCACTTACAAGGGTGTGGACATGATTGTGATTGATTTTATTTTCAGTTATATTTTGGAATACAGTTTGATTTAAGAAATTGTAGAATATTATATGAATCAATATCATGAAAGTTCATGTTGGTTGTATGTTTTTTTAGCGGCATATCAACACCACTGTGGGTCATTTAATACCGAAATATAAATATTCTGAACACAATTTTAGGTCCAGAACTAAATATTTGAATGCCTTCAGCCGCAGATAAGATTAGTGGTTGTGTATTGTCGGTATTTTTATACAAAAATGTTTTCCTGGTATTTTTTTTAGACATTTATAGTGTGTTTGTTTGGAGTGGTGTTTCACAATTTGTCCATAGCTGGGATCCTAACAGGTGCTACCTCACCGTATCAGGGAGTACTTGGAAACAACAGCAATTAAGATATGCTTCCTCGCTCCTTAAAACCTTTAATTTTCTTATCAGAGCCCTTGCTGCCGGATGGAGTCTATCGTCATACAAAGGAATTTAGTTGCCATTAGTATTTGCTATATAAGCTTTGACTTTTAGTCACCACAGAGGCGGTGTAATGGTTAGTAATCTTGTCTCGCTAGAACAATTACTACTGAGTAGTGAGTTCGATCCTCGCTAGGTGCCTCCAAATTCCGACCTTGTGCCACATCTAACCTACGCTTAAAAAATAAGTAGGGCACCTCTAGGCGGTGTAATGGTTAGCAAGCTTGTCTCGCTATAAAAATTACGACTGAGTAGTGAGTTCGATCCTCACTAGGTACCCCATTCTTTCTGCCTAGTGCCACATCTAACCTACTCTTAGAAAATAAGTAGAGCACCTCTAGGCGGTGTAATAGTTAGCAAGCTTGTCTCGCTAGAACAATTACGACCGCGTAGTGAGTTGGATCCCCACTAGGTGACCCCTATTTTCGGCTTAATCCGCGCTTAGATAATCACTATGGATGCTTCCTACTTTCGGCCTTGTGCCACGTCTAAGCTACGCTTGGAAAATCACTATAAGCTTTGTCTTGGTAAATAAAATTAAATATAATTCATTTACTGCTACCGTGTCTATTTAAACACATAGTGTCATATCTGTATTATTCGTGTTGATTAGAAATTTCTAGATATATGGATTTAATATCGAAGAAAATTTAATTTAGTATGCATTTAAGACCGTTGAGAAGGCAAGGGAAACTTATTCCAATATCCCACCCAGGAGGAAATGGAAATTTACAGTTTAAAAAAGAGAAGGAAATGCTGTAATGTCCTAATCACCGAAGCCCGGAGAGGATATGGCATTTAATAAAGGTAGATTAGTTAAGTAGCAAAGTAGATTGGAACGTCTTGCCTTGGATGGCAGCAAGTCTATGAGAATATTCTCTGAGGGGACATGACATATAAGAAAGGCCATCATCATCATCATCATCATCATCATCAACAGGTCGAGAATTCTTCTTGAATTAGGACTCGTTCCTTGTAACCATCTCTGTCAGACATAGCTATCGGCAGGTCCTCTAGGTGGCATCCAGAGTCATCTACAAGTTGGTCAATATAGATGTGTCTTCCAACCGATCTTTTGCCGTGCAGTGGGTTCCATTGGAGGGTGTCATCCACAAGTTCTGACTTAATTCTCCAGGAGTGACAAGCTAGTCGAGCCTTCTCTCTCTTCGCGAAACTGAAATAGGAGAAAGGTGTCCAAAGAAGCGTTTCTTTGTTGCGTGTTTCTTCCAACTGATGTCCAATGCAACTCGTAGCATCCTTGTGTATGCTACGTCAAGTGATGCTTCTTGGTGTTTCGTCAGTGTCCAGGTAGTTGAGCCGTGGAGCAAGGCCGATTCTACCGCGACCTTAAAGAAGTCCCACTTACGACTGTAATAGAGGAAGGAAGAATTCAAATAATAAAGGTAAATTGATTAAATAGCAAGATAGACAGGTTCATCATGGCAGCCAGATTATGAGAATAACCTCTGAGATTTTATGACATTTTATTTTATATCTTCCGTTTTAAGAACTCAGTTCACTATCCAATTCTTTTTTTTAATAACTTGGTTTAATTCAAAACAATGGAGAAGGCAACAGATAGGTCTAGTTTACCCTAGGAACGGTAAAGAAGAGGGTGCATTTTATAGATAGTCACAGTTTTTATAGTAAATACCATTTTAAATGTATTTTCATAGCAAAAATGATTTCTAATGAATTTTCATAGTAAAAATCATATCCAATGCATTTTCATAGTAAAAATCATTTCCAATGCATTTTCATAGTAAAAATCATTTCCAATGCATTTTCATAGTAAAAATCATTTCCAATGCATTTTCATAGTAAAAATCATTTCCAACGAATTTTCATAGTAAAAATCATTTCCAATGCATTTTCATAGTAAAAATCATTTCCAACGCATTTTCATAGTATAAATCATTGGCCAATGCATTTTCATAGTAAAAATCATTTCCAATGCATTTTCATAGTAAAAATTATTGGCCAATGCATTTTCATAGTAAAATCCAATGCATTTTCATAATAAAAATCATTTTCATAGTAAAAATCATTTCCAATACATTTTCATAGTAAAAATCATTTCCAATGCATTTTCATAGTAAAAATCTATGGCCAATGCATTTTCAAAGTAAATATTCGCTGCGATCTATTTTCATATATATTTTTCAGAAAATCTATACTTCATCTTTAATTGGATTTTCAACAATGATAGCACGGAAACAAGAAAATACAGAGCTACATAATTTTAAAAATATTTCATAAGTACAATTCAATTATTTATGTACGAGCGCCATTTTTGTTAATGTATGGGTAAACTAATTTTATTTAAACGTAGATGAGTGCTTGTGTGTGTGAGTGTATGTATATGTGTGTGTGTTCTCCGTGCGTCGTGCGAGATGTGCGTTCGAGATTTTTACTACATTTTCTTTTAATAATTTGCTTGACTTAAATTACGTCTTTAAGTGAATACGTTTTTACTTGAATTCATTTCTAATTGATTTAAATACGGGATCTACTTTTATCGATTACCTGCTGTTGAAATTCTTAAATAATTTCTTAAAGTCAGATGCCGGGCTGAATAAGCCAAGGTTATTCACCCGAAATGAGGACGAAACGTTATTTTACTACGAACAGTTGTACTTTCAATGAGGCTCCTTTTTTATACGTCTATCGGGAGTCACGTTCTCCCCAGACCTCAAGTGTCTAATATACATGTATATATATGTACAGATCGGGCAGACGAGACTCGTGAGACGCCAAACAAAACCACCCCGGCTGCCTTGTGGCTGTACCCACTTATAGGAATGAGGGTTATTGTTTGAAAGTCTATCGGGACTCACGTTCACCCCAGACCTTAAGTGCCTGATATACTTGCAATAGTCCTGTCACCTCCTGCGAACGGCGCTGCAACCTTTGGACTGTTTCAGCGACGAAGAGATGACGATGTATTTCAAGAGTAACAGTCGTTCATCCTTAACTACCTACCTATGATGTTCGTTGTGGGGGTAATGGACGTCGGTTTGGAATAAGAAATCAGAGAGCCGAGTTCGAATTTCAGTCGAGTTCGTTACATTCACTTCCGCGTAAATACCCTTAGAAAAGACATGAAACGTATGAATCCATCTCTTCTGCCCCCAGCTATGGGTTGAATAGCAGAACAAACTGGATTCAGGGTAGACTGAGTTCTATAGCCTTTCTTAATGCAAGGAGTTATTGAGGGTTACAGAATATGAGAAATTAGGACACTATTAAAAGGACTGAAAGATATATGACAGTATATTATGATTTAGCCCAAGCAAGGCAATAAAGCCACTAAGGTGTAAGGGGTTAATGAGTGTTAGAGAATATGAGAAAAACTACTATTAAGGAGAGAAGACAATAAAAGAACAAGAATTAAGAAGACAGAAGATAACGATTGATATTGCATTTAAAGTTTTGAAGATCAAAGGCAATAAAGCCACTAGGGTGCAAGGGGTTACTGAGTGTTAGAGAGTATGAGAAAAACTACTATTAAGGAGAGAAGACAATAAAAGGTTGGGTGTGAGAAAGTATTTGTTGTTAACATTCTTTTTTCATTCGGTTTTTCCAGTTCCGAGTCCTTTTTTTAAAGCTGATCGTTTTCTGTTCATTTTCTATTAGTTCTTTTTTCGTAACAGATTTAATGTTTAGTACAGAGGTTAGAAAAAATTCGCAGTGTGAGATAGGCAAGAAGTAAGGCATGTAGCAACATCAGCACGGTAAAGGGCACTCCTTTAAAGGCAAGGAAAGGCAAAAATATTTTAAGTCAAGTGATAGCAATTGCTGTATGAGTCGTACGATTTTTGAATCAAGCACGGGCAACGCCGGGCCATGCTGCTAGTATATATATATATATATATATATATATATATATATATATATATAGTCATCCACAGACAGACGGTTTCGCATTAGTTATTTTAGCTATACTTAAAACTAGGTACATTAAACTTCATAACATTTTTTACAGATTATTTCTATCGCAAATACAAATAAAGTTACAATTTTTTTAAAGTTCACTCGAACTTTATGGACACAATGAAAAACTGCAAACCTTGCTGTCCCTAATTAAAATAACCCATCAAATCTAAACTAGCGATGACCATTATTTTCATTATTCAGATTATTGTCCTCATCTTTGTCGCCATATTTATCACAACGTTTTAGCCGTTGTACGCTCCGGCCTTCTTCAGGTGGTTGGAATGTCAAACCCTTTATTTCGCTCACTGGGGTAGACTGTTCTAGTTCCACGTGCCATCTTTTAATGGGTGTCAGTTGTCAGTTATCTCCTGTTAATTACCCTCTCCAAGTTCTCCACTGCCTTAACCGGGTATTGAACACACACTCTATTCCAACCACCTGAAGAAGGCCGGAGCGTACAACGGCGAAACGTTGTAATAAATATGGCGATTAAGATTAGGACAATAGTCCGAATAATGTAAATAGTGTATATTCTTAATGTTTAACAGATTTCTTTCCACTATGTCGATCCTATTCTGCCCACTGGGTATGACGTTTGCAGTATTATGCATTGGTGCACATCGACAATGTGCGCAGTTAGTGTCTTATTTCTTCTACCCAACCCACATCTTAATATAGACACTGAGAAAATCATTAACACATTTACCTATATAATCTAATCGAAAACTGTCAGAAGCACTAGTCTCGTACCCATAAAAAATGGAGTGTCAAAAGGACGGTTTTTCCGTTGACACCCTATTATTTTAACTACCTTCACTCCGCGGCAATGTTTATTGTTTTAGTGATGATTAGAATTGTAATAAACTTGAAACATATGACGAAAGTGAATTATATATATATATATATATATATATATATATATATATATATATATATATATATATATATATATATATAATGGACTCTCCCGCCGGTTTCGACGCATTAGGATCTGACAGTTGATTTCAATTATGAAATTTTGTGCGATAATCTTAAGTGGCATTTAAGACCCGCTAGTGATTTACAAAGGAGGCCACATATGGAGCAAGTGTGAGGATTGTAATATGAGATCACTATTAGATTGGCTGACCTTTTAGATCTTGCTCTCGCTTCTTGAAGATGATTCAGACAAGCAGATTGAAAACTGCTGAGTCCACTAAAACACGCGTTGATCTGCATTCTACCTGCTCCAAGGCTAAGCGCTCAAGGGTGTTATGTGGTATATTGACTGCTGACAAGTTGCTTTTCAGTTTGTCTTTGTATGGGAGTCCTACATTCCTGTAGCTCTGATCTAACTGGCTGTACATTAGGATCACAGCTTGTCCAGTATTTATCTATCTATCTATCTATCTATCTACCTATGCTTCCACCTGCCCCTTTTTCTTTCTATATGCCTTTAACTGTCATTTTAGTATTCCAAAGTTCACTGGAAGAATGTTTATGAGAGTTTCTTATAATGACTGTTCTCAGAAGATTTTGCTGTGTAAGAAAAGATTATGTGAGTATATACAAGGTATGCTCAGCTTGTGAGTGGTGTGTATGAGTGAGAAGGTTGGCGCATGGTTTCAGCTGTCGTGGATTCGTTTGGCAGCTGAATTCTCACTAATTAGCTAAGAAAAATTCTTGCTTAAATAAGTGACTATAGGCTCCAGATCGCTGCGCGGGAAGAATTATTCTTCATGTGCCGACGATCTGATTGGTTGGCATTGACCAATCAGCGAGCGAGCTTTGGGGAGACTTAAGTGATCCGTTTTTCCCAAAAGTGCACAAAACTGACTACATAAAAATAGAGCGATTGCAAAATTGTCACATTGCTGCGATTTGTAAATTGTCTATAATAACGTAGTGGTGATTAATTAACCAATGACTGCTTGGCGTTGTATGTGATTTGTATGTATGTATGTATGTATGTATGTATGTATGTATGTATGTGCGTAATACATCGGCACAATTCTGACCAAACAGGGCGTTTTTATGTCGCAAAGGTCCTTAACTGATAGTACCAAGTTTGAAGTAATTTTTTGAGTGGTGTTACCAATTCTAAAGAGTATTGGTTAAATTAGAAAATTAATTTCATATATTTTTGGTAGACCATATAATGTGGGTATGGTGGAGTGATATTCTATGTAGGGTGACCATATTTCATTGTTATTTCATTATTTCTTTTTATAAGCTTTTGTAAAGATTTATGGGTGAACATGAATTTTCGTGCACCTCCCTTCCGTGACACAGCCATAATTTTAGCTACCTTCACTCCTCCGTAATGTTTATTTTTTAGAAAGCGATGATTAGAATTGTAATAAAACCTAAGCATATGACAGTGAATTTATACATTTTCTTTATTCTTTGACAACAAAAATAATAAACACTATTTATTTATTAGATCGTTTATTGCAATGGATGGCAAAACATCGGCTAATTAGTTGATTTGAACTTTATAAAATGCCAAATGTTTTCATATTCATTTCTTTATAAATTGGTAAAGGATAAATATTGCATTAGTTTTAATTGTACCTGTTTCTTGTTAGTACGGCCTGGAGGGGTGGCGAACATGTGGTATGGGCAGCACACGACTTTCATATACCTTTACCCAGACCTATCCCCTTGAGAGCTCACTCCAATTTCATCATATGCATTCTAACCAAACAAAGTACCTTTATATCGTAACAGGTTCTTAACTTGATAGTACCAAGTAGAGGGGTTAGAAGTAATTTTTGACTGGTGCTACCAATTCTAAAAACTGTTGGTTACATTGGAAAATTAATTACATATATTTTTGATAGACCATATAATGTGGGTATCTTGGAGTGATATTCTATGTAGGGTGACCATATTTCATTGTTATTTCATTATTTCTTTTTATAAGCTTTTGTAAAGATTTATGGGCAAACATGGACTTTCGTGAAATCGCTATAATTTTAATTACCTTTTTTTTTTTAAAGCGATGATTAGAATTGTAATACAACCTAAACATGACAGTGAATTTATACATTTTCTTTATTCTTTGACAACAAAAGTACTAAACACTATTTATTTATTAGATCGTTTATTTACACTATTTGCTATATTATATTATCATCTGGAATTGTCGGTAAAACATCAGCTATTTGTCCTTCGAACTTTATAAAATGGTAAAACATAAGGTTTGCATTAGCTTTTTATAATATTTTAAAAGGTATTATTGTAAATAAACAATCTAATAAATAATATATATCAAATTAACATATATAATATATAAATATTTATATATTATATCTGCATCTATATTATATATACATATATTTATTAAAAATATACATATATATTTTCTATACATATATATATTATATATATTATATACATAGATATATATGATATATATAGATATATGTTATATACATAGATATATATTATATATATATGTAGTATATATACATATATATATTATATACATACTTATATATGCATGTATTATGTATATAAATATATGTATTATATATATACATATATATATTATACATACATATATATTATATATTTACACATATATATATATATATATATATATATATATACATATATATATATATATATATTACACACACATATATGTGTGTTTGTGTGTGCAAATTTTTAAATTTTTTTTAAGCTTTTCATCCCAAGCAAGGCTGGAAGCCACTAGAACGCAAGGGGTTACAGAAGGTTTGGAGGAAGAGCAGATAGGAGTGGTAAAGGAGAGGATGTGGAGAAAGATAGTGGATCGATCAAGGCAAGGGGGTTACAGAAGATTTGGAGCGAGAGCAGATAGGAACGAAAGGGAAAAGGATGTGGAGAAGGGGAGTGGATAGATCAAGGCAACTGGAGATGTCGATTGACGTTACACTTAAATAGTTGGAGATTTTATTTGTCAGGGAAACATGAATAAGGAAGGGAGTTCCACAGGCGAGATGTGCGAGACCTGAAGCTATTGGAGTAGAAGAGACGTCTACATCTAACAGTTTCAACGGTGAAGGGGTGGAAACGATATGCCAGCCTCGTAGGACGCTTAAATTCATGAAGCCTAGGAACCAGCGAAAGCAGCTCATCGGAACAATTACCGTGAAAGTATTTGTAAAAAAGACAGAGCGAGGCAACGGCGCATCTGAAAATAGGAAAGAACACGTGATCTAAATAATCCGAAGTTCTTTAGTATTATTATTATTTTTAAACCGTGCTCAATACAAAAGTAGAGCCTAAATTATAATTTTTTTTTTAAATATGTTTCCTTTGCTGCATAAGATCTCTCATGATTCATAAACATGAGGCAAAATCTTCAATATAATTATTAAAATTAAATTGAATTAAAGTATCGAGCTCTGTTTCATCTTCAAGCGAAATTTTTGGAATAACTAATCTTAAAATCTACGCTGCTTTATAAGCAGATTCATTCGTAAAATTAATTACTATGGAAACGGCTGAAGCAATTATTTCAAGAGGGGGGTACGGCTTAACAATTTGTATTAACATATTAGTTACATATACATATATATATATATATATATATATATATATATATATATATGTTCTGCTATTGCTGAACATTTAATAAATAGTAGGAAATGTGTAGAAAATTTTAGTGGTGACCGATTTATAATTTTATCTAGGTCCCACTCCACATTTCATCTCAAGGTTCTAGAGTCCTTTTATATCAGATCCCGTGAGCCTGACAAAGGGAAATGCTTACTGGGTCTGGGACAAAGGGAATGCTTACTGGGTCTGAATGTTCTTGGACTCTAGTTTCTTGAAATTCATAATTTTTTTTTCTTTTTTTCATTCCATTACATTCGTTAATTTAAATTAATTTACACGCCTTTTTAAATTCCGAGAATAAATAAGCTTGATAAGTCCTGGGACGAAACCGGTTGTTTTTATTTTAGCTTTTGCTTTAAAAAATGCCTTATAAATATTGTCTTTTTCTATCTATTATTAAATTCTGTACCATAAAAAAACTTATATATATATATATATATATATATATATATATATATATATATATATATATTGCCTAAACAGTTTTAATTAAAAATTTAAATTTAAAAGGTCTGCCTCTAAACGATGAAGGCGCAAAGAAATTCAGCGTACCACACAGACACCACATCGGTTCTTGAAAATGACTGCGGTAGTCGAAAGTACTTGGACAAAACAATTGCGCAATATGAAATTCGGAGAGTTTATCCACTATTGAATACTTTATTAATTACATTTTGTTCACTTCGACATACCTTAAATGATATAATTTTACATATATCAATATCAATCTGACGTCGTCAACAAACCTGTCTCGTTAGATCAATTACAACTGAATAGTTTGTTCGATCCTCAATTATTGACCCATGCTTGCGTCCTTGTGCCAAATGTACGCTTCGCTTAGTAATCTCTATATCTAAATAATAGCCAGATAATAAACAACAAAGAAAACTACATTGTGACGGGTTTCACGAAGACTGATCGTCTCCAGACAAATAATGATTTTATTGGTTTAAACACTCCACGGCCTTGTGGGTAATTAATTATTTTCAAACGTAAAACACTGTAAATCCCTGAACTGGTGTTATTTATCTCGGTTGAACATTTGCCAGGGAAAGAGCGATACAGTAGCGGTATTTGCGCAGAGTTTCGTCAGCTAGATTGAGAGGCTGTAAATTATCCACGACGATGCCTGAACGATTTTTAAAGTTGTCAATGTTCAGAAATATTGAAGGGAAATTTAAAAAAAAATAAGATAGTTGGTGGTTACTGAACAAAATTGCTTTATAGACGTAAGAAATTGAGAAGCTTCTCTGTCTGCCATCATTATGCCTGACGCTACACTCCTGGAGAGTAACAACACTGCAACATCTTGGCCTGGCGTTTTCAACTGACTTGAAGTGCAGCGACTACATAGAATCAATAGCTGCATCTACTGCAAGGAAAGCTGGGTCATTATGGCAGGGAAATTATCCATCTTGTACATTTACAAATCTACCATTTCTCCGCGCATCGAATACTGTTGCCATATCTGGTCTGGTGCTTCTGCTATTCATCTCGAGATTCCTGACAAAATCCAAAGAATGTAATCGATACTAACCAGGATTCCCTCTGTCTATTCTACAAATACTTCCATGGCAACTGCTTGGATGATCATTTTTTCCCTTGTGCCGCGAATATATGGATTTAAGCATACCACTAGATTGGCGTCTAGGTCTCACTCATCTACTCCAACAGTTTCCTTTCCAGCACTTCCCGCCCGTGAAACTCCCTTCCGTTTACTTTCTTCCTGATAAATACAACTTTCAAATATTTAAAGGCAATGTCAATCGCCATCTTGTCTTGAGCCCAGTTTACCTTTTGTTCTTTCCTCAGTCCCACTTATACCCATTCTTTTCTCTCACTTTCACTCCCTGTAAACCCCCTGCGTCCTAGTGGCATTCCCGCCTTGCTTGGGGTGAAATGATTAAAAAGTGTATATTATTAGGTTATGTAGGATAGACAAAGAGGTTAAATTGTAATGTTAATTGCTTGATTTGATAGATTCGTTTTTTACGGATTATCAACCCTTTTCAGGTTATTAAAAGCCAGAAAATTTGTCTAGTATGAAGAATTCTTCTTTTTTTGTGGGGGTGAGAATAATAATGGTTTTGTGATACAAGCCTTACTGATTAACCCATAGCTTGGGGATAAGGTGTGGATACATACCTAATCAAAATTTGATAAACAAAACAAGAAATTATAATGTGTATATAAATTGGGAGATCAATTCTATATTACAAGCAATATATAAACTGATCCCTCATTTCATAGCCACTGTAGTTTCTATACATTTCTATTCCAAAGAATGTAAATAAATCTAAGACATGCCTGTGTAGCTAATCAGTATTTCATTGATTGATTGATTGATTCGTTTTTTACTGCTTATCAACCCTTTGCATGTTATTTAAAGCCAGAAAATATTTTTAGATTGCAAAAATTTGGTGGGTGCCATAATAAAAGTTTAGTGATACAAGTTTTAATAATTAACCAATAGCTGGGGGAGTCAAAGTGGTTCATACCTTTTCCCAAGCGTGTTTGCGCGTAAGTGAATATAACGAACCCAACCGGAATTGGAACTCGGCCCCTCCGATTAACAATTCCTAGCCATTGTCCATTACACTACGCGCACAACGAAGCTTACAGGACCTAGTATTCCCAAGCGGTCACCCATCTAGGTACTGACCAGGTTCGACGTTGCTTAACTTCGGTAATCGTACGAGAAATAGTGTTTCAATGTGATTTGGCCGTAAGCCTGTAATGTTCAGGAAGCACCCACTCGGGAGTCAGCGAACGAAATTTCCTTTTTAGAAAAAAAAAGTGGGGGGAATATATACAGATTAATGATATGTAAAGCGGCAAGTAAGACGGGTGTGTCTTGCGGTGTTTTCTTTTTTGGGGGGTGGGGTTCGAATGACACAAAACGTGTTTAACTCTCAACTGTTGTTGAATGCGCTTCAGGTGGTAACAGTGGATTTTGGCTTAATTAGACAAAGATAAGATTTCAAACTCTCGAACAGCACCTATGAGCTTGTCTATATTTTCGTCTGTTTCCGTTACTCGCAGACAGGAATATAAAATGGACTGAAACCGGAAGTCTAAGGTGATACCAGAAAATGGCAGGGGGGAATTTGCAAAAAGTAAAAAAATAAAAAATAAACAAACAAGGATATAAGGATTCAGGTAGGCAGTTAGACAAGCAGGTGGAATATGCCGAAAGTATGTACCTTGTTACGGGAGCTGCCGCCCACCCTTAACCTCAAGGTTCTTTAGTTTCTCAACCCAGGGTTAAAAATAGGTTGGGGATGGAGAGTAAGGAGAAGAATGCCGGTGGGTTGCGTCCTTTTCTGTTAATGTTGCGATGCAACTTGCAGATTGTTTGCAGGCAATACGAATGAGGAATGATGGAGGTAACATCTCTCCAAGCTTCTTCAGGTTACACACATATCGCTCTCGGCATCGCCAGATTCAAGCCCCTGATCTGCATGTCTGCAGATGGAAAACGCAAAAATTACGCAGTCACCTCTCCAATCTATGCATATTCAGACGTGTGATATATTCACTAGCATAAAAAAATTATACAGATACCATATACTTCAAAAGTTTGAAGCCAACCCTATGATTCATTTTCAAGATGAATTAAGTGCATTAACAAGGAAGAACATTATGATAATATAATACTTTGTAATCGTTAATGGTATTGCTGAACATGGAAAGCCTATTTCCTATGTTAAGATTTCTCGAATACGCTGGCCGATATATATATATATATATATATATATATATATATATATATATATATATATATATATATATATATATATATATAATCATTTATTTATTTAAATACTATAACATAAATATGTTATAAAATCACTACAAAAATAGCCATTTTGTTTCAACACCTTTGGTGTCTTATCAAGTGATGATGTCGAATGTAGAATTTACTCCGTATATACCAATCCCACACTTGGGTGTGTATATATATATATATATATATATATATATATATATATATATATATATATTGTGTATTTAGGCAACAATCCTTCTTTCATGTACATTTCATTGAAAACGACAGACAAGATGCTTTTTTTTAGTTTTTCATACAATTACTCATGCGATCTAATAATAAAAAAATTATTAGATCGCATGAGAAATTGTATAAAAATCTAAATAAAAGCACTTTGTCTGTCGTACTCAATGATATATATATATATATCCAAAACAACCAAAACATTTTTTCAGTTATTTTATCCATATATATATATATATATATATATATATATATATATATATATATATATATATATATATATGGATAAAATAACTGAAAACCATTTATTCTATATTCTATATCATCACTTGATAAGACACCAGAAGTGTTGAAACAAAATGGCTATTTTTGTCGTGATTTTATAACATATTTATGTTGTAATATTCAAATAAATAATTATATCTGCTCTACTCTGTATTGAGCACTCTTTAAAGAATAGTAATTGTTGGTTATTGGAATTTATTCCGTATATACCAATCCCATACTTGGGTATATATATATATATATATATATATATATATATATATATAAGGTCATCCCATAAGTTCTGTCCGAATTTTAACTTTTTGTTAAAATGAACGAAATTTAAAGACTATTTTATAATGTCTAATGGATCTGAACGTTATTTTTATGTTTAGATGCATTTAAACTGATCAAATTTTATTTCAGAGAACAATAAAATTAAATTTTGTTTGATTAAAACCCTGCTAACATGGAAATACCCAAGAATCATTTGAGGCACATAATGCTTTATGAGTTCAAGAAAGGAAACTCAGCAGCCGAAGCGGCTAGAAACATTCACTCAGTTTATGGAGAGGAATGTGTGAATGAAAGAACTTGCAGAAGATGGTTTGCAAAATTCAGAGGTGGAGATTTCACCCTTGAAGATGAAGATCGAACCGGACGTCCAGTTGAGTTTGATGAAAAGCTTCTTGAAGCAGCCCTTGAAGAAAATCCTGCTTTATCAGTTGAGGAATTGACAGTGGTTCTCAGTTCAAACCATACAGCTGTTCATCGTCATCTTCAAGAACTTGGAAAAGTTCCTAAACTTGGAAAATGGGTGCCTCATGAATTGTCTGAAAACAACCTCAAATCCAGAGTTGACATCTGCTCTTCTCTCCATTCTCGCCAACTTGTTTCACCTTTTTTGGATAGACTTGTGACAGGCGACGAAAAATGGATCTTTTATCGAGATGTTAAGCGTCGTATACAGTGGCTTGGTAAAGGGGAAGGACCCCAGCCACAGCCGAGAAGGGAACTTCATGGGCAAAAGGTTCTTCTTTCAGTCTGGTGGGATTGCCAAGGAATAATCCACTTTGAATTCTTACCACCTAATGCAACAATTAATGCTCAAATATACTGTCAGCAATTAGAGCGTTTGAACCAAGCTTTGAGGAAAAAAAACCCTGCTCGGGTGAATCGAAAACGGGAGATGTTTCATCAGGACAATGCCCGACCACACACAGTAAGAACCACGTCACAAAAGATCGAAGAACTTGGTTGGGAGAAAATTCCTCATCCGCCTTATTCTCTCGACCTTGCTCCTTCAGACTACCATTTGCTTCATAGCTTACAGAATCATTTGGAAGAAACAGCTTTTGTAACACAGGAAGAGGTTAAAACTGACATTTGTGAGTTCTTCGAATCAAAGCCAAAAGAATTTTACAGTAATGGAATTAGTAAGCTTGTTAATAGATGGAAGGAATTCATAGATAATCAGGGAAAATACATTGTTGATTGAATCTGTAATTAAATGTAAGATTTGGTCACTCGTTTTCTTTATTCAAAATTCGGACAGAACTTATGGGATGACCTGATATATATATATATATATATATATATATATATATATATATATATATATATATGAACATGGACACAAAATCTTGACAATGTTTTAAAAAATGAAAACATTTATAAAACATCCATACAACAAACTATTTCTTATTTAAGAGTTAAAATATTTAATCCTTGAAAATGGCTAAATGTATAGCCGAAAGCGCTCGGATAAAAAGAACATTCGGACAGTTTTTATATAATTTATCATCCGAAAAGAAAAAAATTATTAGATGGCATGAGAAATTGTATAAAACACTAAATAAAACCACCTTGTCTGTCGTATTCAATGAAATGTGCATATATATATATATATATATATATATATATATATAGGTAACTCCACTCGTTTCGGAAAACCTTCGGTTTCTTGATTTGCCAATGATCAAATCAATATCGAAGGGAAAAAAAGGTTTTTAAAAAAGAAAGAGCCAGGAACATGAACGCCTGTCGAAAATAATCGTACAACATACAGGTCCAAAGCCCAAAGAAAAAAATCCGATAAGAGTAATCAACTAACTAAAAAAGTGCTCAATACAAAAGTAGGGGGGATCAATTCTATATCACAATAGATATGTAAACTAATCCTTCACTTTATGGTCACAGTAGTTTCTATACATTTCTATTCCAGAGAATGTAAATAAATCTAAAAGACATGCCTGTGTAGCTAATCAGTATTTCATTAATGGATTGATTCGTTTTCTACGGCTTATCAACCCCTTAGCAGGTTATTTAAAGCCAGAAATTATAATGTGGACATAAAATGGGAGACCAATTCTATATTACAATCAGTATACAAATTGATCCCTCACTTTCTGGCCACGGTAGATTCTATACATTTCTATTCCAGAGAATGTAAATAAATCTAAAAGACATGCCTGTGTAGCTAATCAGTATTTCATTAATGGATTGATTCGTTTTCTACGGCTTATCAACCCCTTAGCAGGTTATTTAAAGCCAGAAATTATAATGTGGACATAAAATGGGAGACCAATTCTATATTACAATCAGTATACAAATTGATCCCTCACTTTCTGGCCACGGTAGATTCTATACATTTCTATTCCAGAGAATGTAAATAAATCTAAAAGACATGCCTGTGTAGCTAATCAGTATTTCATTGATGGATTGATTCGTTTTCTACGGCTTATCAACCCTTAGCAGGTTATTTAAAGCCAGAAATTATAATGTGGACATGAAATGGGGGATCGATTCTATATTATAATCAATATGTAAACTGACCACTCACTTTGTGGTCATGGTAGTTTCAATACATTTCTATTCCAGAGAATGTAAATAAATCTAAAAGACATGCCTGTGTAGCCAATCAGTATTTCATTGATTGATTCGTTTTTTACTGCTTATCAACCCTTTGCAGGTTATTTAAAGCTAGAAAATATTTTTATATTGCAAAAATTTGGTGGGTGCCATAATAAAAGTTTAGTGATACAAGTTTTAATAATTAACCCATTCGCTTGACGAGGAAATGAAACTAATGTCTTTAATTTAATAACAAAATTAAATTCGAGGCTTTTAGCTTCCATTTTTGAAACATGGTTATTACTGTGTAGCGAAAAACATTTTAAATCAGTTAATTTATAATATGTATTTAGATATAAATGATTTTTTTATCCAACATTATTTCTTATTACTATGAACAGTATTTTTAAGGGGTTACAGAAGATTTGGAGCGAGAGCAGATAGGAGAGATAGAGGAAAGGATGTGGAGAAGGACAGTGGATAGATCAGTGCAACTGGAGATGTCGATTGACATTACATTTGAATAGTTGGAGATTATAGTTGTCAGAGAAACAGGAATAAAGAAGGGAGTTCCACAGGCGAGAGGTGCGAGATATGAAGCTATTGGAGTAGAAGAGACGGCTTTCATTTAACAGTTTCAACAGTGAAAGGGTGGGAGCGGGATGCCAGCCACGTAGGACGCTTGAATTCATCAAGTTATTTAATTATAGAAATCCTCTAAATTGTCTATTGGAAAATAGATGTCTTACAGAATCAATTGTTTACCTATACACCGACTGAAAGCCTGGACAACTCAGGACCGAGGCAACTCAGCACCAGAAAAACATATTTTTTTTTATAACCGAATAAATGTAATTTATCAAGGATTCAAACTGTAACTAGTGAATATTTTTCTCAAATAAAGCATTTGAAAATGCGTTATGTAAAATATCAACCAGTATTTTGTTTTTAATTAGAAGCTCAAAAAATAAACGTTTTTTTAACATAAACACTAGAAAGCAAAAGAAACTGCGAAATATTACATAAATAAACAAACACGAATATAGAAAAGTCTGATAATTTTAGAAAAAGTTAACGGAAGCAAAATTGTTTTTTGTTTTTTTTAAATCAAATTTTCTTAAACAGTGAAATTAATAACAGCCGACCTAGATTAAGAAGTCCTACTGATGAAAAACAGACAATTTGTTTCTGTAGGACTTCTCAATCAATGAGACTCAAGATGTTAATGAAGCTGGAAGACACATTATTGAGAAGAAAATACAATAAAATAACAGTGTCCAGACAGAAGATGACGATTAACTTCACATTTCAATTGTTGAAGTTGATAGTTAAGAGGAAAGCAAGAAACTGGAATAGAGTTCCACAGGCGAGAAGTTAGTAGCAAATATTAGAATAGAACTTACGGTGAGGTTTTGCAGTTTCATCAGTAAAATGGTGAGACCGAGCTGTCAATTTAGTACTACGCTGAAAACCATGAAGCCGGGGTACCAAACGTATAATCAGAACAGGGAGCCAACTTTCGTCCACCGCAAAGAAAGTTGGCTTCCCATGCCGCGCCAGGAAATTCTTCTCGTGGGAGTCGATCCTTCAAATCTACAAATCAACCATTCGCCTTTGCATGGAGTATTGCTGCCATATATGGTCTGGTGTCCCTTATGTTTGCCTTGACGTTCTTGATAAGATCCAGAGACGGATATGCAATGTAATAGGCCCTGATCTGGCATCTTGTCTGCAGTCGCTCTCTCACAGAGTGTACCCTCGCCTGTCTGTGTCTTTTTTACAAATACTTTCATGGTAACTTCTCCGATGAGCTGTTTTCGCTGGTTCCCAGACTTCATGAATTTATGCGTTCTGCTAGGCTGGCATCTCGCTCACACCCTTTCACTGTCGAAACTGTTAAATGTAGCCGTCTTCGACTCCAATAGCTTCATGACTCGCACTTCTCGCCTGTGGAACTCCCTCCCCTTTTCCTGTTTCCCTGATAGCTATCATCTCCAACTATTCAAAAGTAATGTCAATCGACGTCTCCAGATGCCCTGATCTATCCCCTATCCTTCTCTTCACCCTTTCCTCTATCACTCCTATTTGCTCTCGCTCCAACTCTCTGTAACCCCTTGCGTGCTAGTGGCTTCTCGCCTTGCTTGGGGTGAAAGGCTTAAAAAAAGTACCATGAAAATATTTATAGAAAAGGCACAGGGAAGATACGTTACCTTAGTGGGAAAGTGACGGAAGCCGAGATATAATAATAATAATAATAATAATAATAATAATAATAATAATAATAATAATAAGGACCTTGAAATCGAAATCTCAAAAATGTGGCGTATGAGGACATTAACAATTCCAATTGTAGTTGGAGCCCTCAGATTGATTGGAAAAGACCCCAATAGTCTCATTGAAGGAATCCCTGGTAGTCCATGCCTTAAATAAATACAAAAAAATTGTACTCACAAGTACAAACTCACACCTTACGAAAGACTTTGTCTATGTAAAATATGTGCGATTTTTCTTCTTTTTAAAAAAAAACAAAAACTGGTCAGTGGAAAATGTCATGATGCCATTTCTGACCTTAGGTCTCTGGTCGGGACCCGGAAAGAAATGAGTAGACGCCAGAAACTAAAGGAAATAAAACAACAACAACAACAACAACAACAACAATAATAATAATAATAATAATAATAATAAAAACAAATACATGTGTAACTAGCCAATCATCAAAAGGTGCTTATTAACGAATTGATATTTTGATATAGCCCTTTTTTTCTAATTAAAAAGTCCATTTGAATGACGCAGTGGTTAAGTGGATAATTCTGAGAATTGCTCGGTAAATATATATTTTGTCTGCAAGGGGAATTTATGCATCTTAGAACTAGAGGCACGCATTCTGCCATTTTTTTCGCCATTTACAATGGGGTTGGTTTTGAGGTGTTTATAATTTCTCTTCATGTTCGCCTGTATGATGTGTTTTTTGTGTTGTTTAGAATAAGAGTAAAAGCGACTATTCCGGATCTTCGCCTGTTGAGCACGGCTGGAATTCAAGAGAGCGACTTTTTATTTGTTTGAAAAGAATTATCAACACCCCGTCACCACTGCTAAATGAGGTGAGGTCGATAGTGGGAGAGAGATGTTTTATATACAAGACATCTCCCACAGCGAGATGTCACTGGTAATTTAATTTATGTAAATTTCTGTGTTTTCTACCAGTATTTTCCTGAAGGGATCTTGTAAATTGTGGATGACTAGATGTTTTTTATTGGCGTTTGATCTAATTGATATCTGAGGCGTCTACTCAAGGCGGTGGTAGTATGTCCAATATAGGTCACTGATTTATGATAAGAAACATAGTCATGCACTTGGCAATGGAATTGAGTTTGTACTCGTGGGTTTTTATACGGGTATGTACACTATTTACATTATTCGGACTATTGTCCGAATCTTTGTCGCCATATTTATTACAACGTTTCGGCCGTTGTACGCTCCGGCCTTCTTCAGGTTCTTTATTTCGCTCACTGGGGTAGACTGTTCTAGTTCCACTTGCCATGTTTAATGGATGTCAGTTACCAGTTATCTCCTGTTAATTTCCCTCTGAAAGTTCTCCACTGCCTTAACCGGGTATTGAACTCACACTCTTTGGGTCCTGCCACTGGATCTAACTAATGCCTTTATCCACTGTGATGTGTGTCCTTGAGGACATCTGTGTATGAATTTCTGGGTATTATAAAACTAATGTCTTCAGCAATCATTTTTTACCAGTGCTCATATTGCAATTTTTGATGTTATTATCGCTTTTCTCTGGCACTCCTTATTACTGGTTCCCATATTGTATTCATTTCTTTGCTTGGTCGGCTCAGGAGATTTTTGTGGCCTAGCGTATCTGCTGATTCCTTAAGTTTACGAATTTTCCAATGGTGTTCTTTGTCTGTGAGCTCACCCTGATTCCACAGAGGGCTGTGATCTCCCTTATCTCTTCATATGTGGTCAGCCACGCCTGATTTTTCCACTTCCTCTCGTGTTACAGTTTGTTAGTGTTCTTGAAGCCTCACCTTAAGAGCGCAGCCTGTCTCCCCTTTATATTTCTTCCCGCAGCTGCCCGGGATGGCGTACACACAGTCTTTAGTCATGTTCTCCTCTATCGAGGAGTCTTATTCGGGAGAGATACCTGCGAAGTGTCGTCAAGCTTTTGAATATTGTCCCGATGTTATATGGGCCGCAGATCCTTTGTATTTTCTCTGATAACACCTCCACATAATGCAGGCAGACTGTTTTCTGAGTGTTAGAACAGTCTATCCCAGTGAGCGAAATAAAGGGTTCAGTTCGACATTCCAACCACTTGAACAAGGCCGGAGCGTACAACGACCGAAACGTTGTAATAAATATGGCGATAAAGATGAGGGCAATAGTCCGAATAATGTAAATAGTGTACATAATACCTCATCTTAGAAATATAGACAGATACTAAAAGGCCAAAACGTTGTAATAAATATGGCGACAAAGATGAGGACAATAGTCTGAATAATGTAAATAGTATACATAATACCTCATCTCAGAAATATAGACGGATACTAAAAGGCCAAAACGTTGTAATAAATATGGCGACAAAGATGAGGACAATAGTCCGAATAATGTATATAATATAATGTCAGTCGGCATCTTCTGATGCCTTGATCTTGTTCCCTTTCCTTTTCTTTATCCTTTCCTCAAATACCTCTCTTTGCTTTTACTCTCACTCTCTGTAACCCCTTGCGTGCTAGTGGCACTCCCGCCTTGCTTGGGGTGAAAAGCTTTAAAATATATATATGAACATAAAAGGGACATTTTATAAAACTGCTGCGTTATTTGCCTACCGTAACGAGAGTGACCACAATTTTGAGATAACAAAGATGCTACTCTGATCAAAGGAGGAAACAGATATCAAAATGTATAGAGAGTGACTTGATGACAATGTCATCTGCTGTAAATTGACGGCTGGGTTTTTACAAAATTTCAATAGTCCTAGCAGAATTTCTATTATCACAGTGTGGGATGTCCAATAATAAAAAGGGATGTAAATAAAAAGGAAAAGAGTCTAAATGTAATCGGCAAGAAAAAAAGTTTTTAAATTCCCAGCATCCCTCGTTCGTACGCGTGTGTTGTCGCACCTGCATAACAAATTTAGTCCGATGAAGTCCTAAAAGACGAAACGCGTCACAAGAAAACTTTTTACATATTGTCATACATCCCCCATATATATATATATATATATATATATATATATATATATATGAAATATATAAAATATATATATATATATATATATATATGAAATATATAAAATATATATATATATATATATATATATATGAAATATATAAAATATATATATATATATATATATATATGAAATATATAAAATATATATATATATATATATATATGAAATATATATATATATATGAAATATATATATATATGAAATATATATATATATATGAAATATATATATATATATATATATGAAATATATATATATATATATATATATGAAATATATATATATATATGAAATATATATATATATATGTATATATATATATATATATATATGAAATATATATATATATGAAATATATATATATATATGAAATATATATATATATATATATATATATGTATATATATATATATATATATGAAATATATATATATATGAAATATATATATATATATATGAAATATATATATATATGAAATATATATATATATATATGAAATATATATATATATATATGAAATATATATATATATGTATATTTTAAGACATTTTTATGTTTAACATTCTTTTTATAGGTACAAATATTTAAGTAAATGTTCTGTTTTATAATAAACAGTATTAAACAACATTTACCGGCCTGAATGTCCGAGAAATTTTCATAGAAAATATTCGACCTCCGACAGGAATCGAACCTGTATCCTATACGGAACCGCCATATAGCCTGACGTGCATTTAACCGATTTGGCCACAAAGGAGTGTTCGATTAGCAACGTCGATTTTACTGTTTTTAAACTACAAACTTCCATGATTCTCTCACCTACTGTGAGAATTTCTCGACATTCAGGCCGGTAAATGTTGTTTAATTCTGTTTATTATAAACAGAGCATTTACTTAAATATTTCTATCTATAAAACGAATGTATAAACATAAAAATGTTTTAAAATAATTGTCGGACTTCATAATATAAAATTATATGCTGCCTATTTTATTATGTTCATGAAAAACAATTGATCCGCAATACAAAATCCCTGAGAAAAAAACAACTAAGACATATCACTCTGTTAATTGAACTACCTATACTTAGTTCATGTCATATTAACTGAAAAACACTTGTAATAAAAAATTCGTGGATTTACCAAATTACAAAATTCATATAAAAATTCTCACTTGAAATATTTGAACTTTAGCGTTGCGACTTGAACGTTCCAATATTATATAACCGTTAATAAATAGCTCATTCTTAAAAAACATCTTTCGGTCGGAAACACATTTATTTCGTCTTCCAGTTTATTTTCTAAATGAAAAAAAGACAGCCTGATGATGAAGACATGAGTCTTTGAAAGTACTAGCTGAATAAAAAAATACACCAGATCCATCTGACAATGTTATACGTAAGGATCTCATCATCCAGTGGATTATTAGTAGTATAATGCTTATATTATGTCTATGGAAGCTTGACGAGGAAATGGAACTAATGTCTTTGGTTTAATAACAAAATTAAATTCAGGGGCTTTAGCTTCCATTTCTGAAACATGGTTATCACTGCGTAGCGGTAAAACCATATTTTAAATCAATTAATTTATAATATTAATGGTCTGTAAATTTAAATTTACATTGAGCACTATTGTGTAAAAATAAAAATATCTATAAAAACACCGGATTTTATATCTTAAAGTTCTTTCTTTATATATATATATATATATATATATATATATATGTGTGTGTGTGTGTGTGTGTGTGTGTGTGTGTGTGTGTGTGTGTGTGTGTCTGTGTGTGTGTGTAATATTGTTGAATCTTCATAACTTGAGCGCAACAAATATAAGATAACCTTCTTTCATAAAATATTGCTAAACAACGTGTTAGTGTCCAGAGGCACCATTCGGCACAAATATAAAAAAAACTGGCATTATATATATATATATATATATATATATATATATATATATATATATATATATATATATATATATATATATGTATGTATGTATGTATGTATGTATGTATATATATATATATATGTGTGTGTGGGTGTGTGTCTTAATAAAATTTCAATTTCAGAATACTATTAAATATCAAATATTGAAGCCTCTTGAAATCGATTCACTGTATGGTTGGTTGGCTGAGAAAGAGACGATCACTGTCTCTTCTTCCAGGTCAGCTGATCAGCATTATTAACCAATCAAAATGTTTTCGCATTATAGTCTTATTTCTTTCTTTTCTTTTCCTTTCCTTTCTTTTCTTTTCTTTATTTATTTCTTAATAATACCGATCCTATAATTACATCTTTTTTTAATTATTGCTAATACGATATTTAAGACATTTGTTTAATCAACCAATAAATTTAAATTTTTTTTTTAACCGACTCTCTCCAAGAGACTGGGAAAGATAGGCCAGTAGAAATTAATGTACACCGTAATCCATTTGTAAAAATGAAAAATCAATTTTTATAACAGCTGCGACATATTCAATGTATTGCAATAGATGGAAAGGTACGTACTTAAAACCTTCTTGCTGACCTTCATATATATATATATATATATATATATATATATATATATATATATATATATATATATAACGAGAGAGAGAGAGAAAGAATGTGTGTAGGTGTGCGTATATACAGAATGAAGCAGAGAGAACGGACGTTTTTGAAATGGGTATTAGTTTCAAAAACGCCTGTCCTCTCTGCCTCACCCCGCATATATATATATATATATATATATATATATATATATATATATATATATATATATATATATAGGGTGCGATGGATAAAGTGTCGTCTCAATGAGAGAAGGATCAAAATAACACTGGCATCTCATTTTAATAGATATATTTACCAGAATTACACAAAAATATCTTGAAATATTAAAATACTCTCCTTTTTTACGTTGGTGAATTCTGCCATAATCCTTGCCTTCAGTTCATCTTTGGTCTTACAGGGAGTTTTGTTGGTCTCTCGCTCTACGGCGTCCCGCATATAAAACTCAAAGGGGTTTCAATCTGGGGAGTTGGGGGACCAGACGGAAGGGGTGATGTGGTCGCAGAAATTGTCTGGCAGGTATGATTGGGTTCTCCTGCTTGCGTGGTATGTTGAAGAGTCGTGTTACCAGACATTGGGTCTTAGCAGATTCAGGCCAGCACTACCTCCTTATGGCACTTGATGTGGGCCTCCGTGTTGAGTTAAGGCCCTCTGGGAAAACTCATGGAGACGTAACGATGCCATCACTGGTGATCACTCCAAACGCATTCATAATCTCCATTAGACTCGTCCAAATATTCCCGAACTTTCTGCACTGTCCTCAGATTGGCACCCAAACACTCTGAAATCTTTCTATTGGAGCTTCCGGTGCGAATGCCAAAGAGTACAGCATGTCGTTTCCAAATTTCTGGCGCAGTGATTTGCATCATGGGAATCTTTTTTCTCACAGACGGTGCACAACTGACAGTACTACAAAATATATGTCGACTATTTACCCATCATAGCCTGCATGTGTATATTTATATATCTATATGTGTGTGTGTGTATTTATGTTTGCATATATATATATATATATATATATATATATATATATATATATATATATATATATATATATATAATGCATATATATATGTATATATAAATAAAAAGGAAAGAACAGTAAGATATAAAATCCGGTGTTCTTATAGATATTTTTATTTTTACACAATAGTGCTCTATGTAAATTTAAATTTACAGAGCATTAATATTATAAATTAATAGATTTAAAATATGGTTTTACCGCTACACAGTGATGACCATGTTTCAGAAATGGAAGCTAAAGCCCCTGAATTTAATTTTGTTATTAAACCAAAGACATTAGTTCCATTTCCTCATCAACCGAATTTTGGAGTAACTTACTT
>OZ038509.1:85776915-85791915 GCA_964036315.1 Acanthosepion esculentum
TAACCCCTTGCGTGCTTCCCGGGGTGAAACGCTTAAAAACAATATATATTTAAAACAATTTTTACGTTGGCTGTAAAAGATCTATCTCCCTCCATATGAATTAATTTTGGATTTTGTTGTGTCACGAGAAATACTTTGAGATCTTTGTGTGGATCAGTTTTAATATTTGATATTATTAGGATTCACTTGGATTTATTACCTGTACTATATATATATTATACCAGGATCATTTCCGAACTTATTTAAGATGATCTTCGCCCTCTCTAACATTCTGACTTTCTGCCCAGGAATAATAAGGTGCTTCAAATATTTCGCATAGGATTTCATATTAAAGTCTTTTTCCACTGCTCTTGGGACTATCATGACAGAAATTCCTATCTCACGTTCCAAACGGCTTATTGATTGGGTTGGACCTTTTATAATTGATCTCTTTAGCTCTAAGTTGAAATGATGATCCCTCTTGATGTTGTGACCTCCTGATCTAGTTTTCCTCTCTACTGTTCCCTCTGTTTAAAACTTATTCACCTTACTCTTGATGGTCCTTGAATGGACTTTAAAGATGTAAGGCACAGCATGAAAATGCATTGGAAATGATTTTCACTATGAAAATGCATTGGAAACGATTTTTACTATGAAAATGCATTGGAAATGATTTTTACTTTGAAAATGCATTGGAAATGATTTTTACTATGAAAATGCATTGGAAATGATTTTTACTATGAAAATGCATTGCAATGATTTTTACTATGAAAATGCATTGGCCAATGATTTTTACTATGAAAATGCATTAGAAATACTTTTTACTATGAAAATGCATGGAAATGATTTTTACTATGAAAATGCATTGGAAATGATTTTTACTATGAAAATGCATTGCAATGATTTTTACTATGAAAATGCGTTGGCCATTGATTTTTACTATGAAAATGCATTAGAAATACTTTTTACTATGAAAATGCATGGAAATGATTTTTACTATGAAAATGCATTGGAAATGATTTTTACTATGAAAATGCATTGGAAATGATTTTTTACTATGAAAATGCATTGCAATGATTTTTACTATGAAAATGCATTGGAAATGATTTTTACTATGAAAATGCATTGGAAATAATTTTTACTATGAAAATGCATTAGAAATGATTTTTATTATGAAAATGCTTTGGAAATGATTTTTACTATGAAAATGCATTAGAAATGATTTTTACTATGAAAATGCTTTGGAAATGATTTTTACTATGAAAATGCATTGGAAATGATTTTTTACTATGAAAATGCATTGGAAATTATTTTTACTATGAAAATGCATTGGAAATGATTTTTACTATGAAAATGCATTGGAAATGATTTTTATTATGAAAATGCATTGGAAATGATTTTTATTAATGAAAATGCTTTGGAAATGATTTTTACTATGAAAATGCATTAGAAATGATTTTTATTATGAAAATGCTTTGGAAATGATTTTTACTATGAAAATGCATTGGAAATGATTTTTACTATGAAAATGCATTGGAAATGATTTTTATTATCAAAATGCTTTGGAAATGATTTTTACTATGAAAATGCATTAGAAATGATTTTTACTATGAAAATGCATTGGAAATGATTTTTATGATGAAAATGCATTAGAAATGATTTTTATTATGAAAATGCATTGGACATGATTTTTACTATGAAAATGCATTGGAAATGATTTTTACTATGAAAATGCATTGGAAATGATTTTTACTATGAAAATGCATTAGAAATGATTTTTACTATGAAAATGCATTGGAAATGATTTTTATGATGAAAATGCATTAGAAATGATTTTTATTATGAAAATGCATTGGAAATGATTTTTATTATGAAAATGGATTGGAATGGATTTTTACTACGAAATGTAAGTGAACATAACGAAATCGACTGGAATTTCAAGTCGGCTCTCCGATTAACAATTCGAACCATCATCCTTTACACCAGCCGCACATCCAAGGTTATATCACGCGCTATTCCCAAACTGTCAACCATCTAGGTACTGATCAAGCACGACGTTGCTTAACTCCAGTTATCGTACAAGAACCAGTGTTTCAGCGCGATATTGTCATGAAAATCTTTGCAGAAAATCCAGAGAGAAGCTTCGGTGAGAAATGTCTGAAGTCTCGACGCCGTGTCAGGATCGATTACAGTGCAGATCCTTCTTTGGATTTTGTCAAGAATATCTAAATATACAGCAGCAGCGGCAGAACAGATACGATAACAATATTCAAGAGACGTGCCAATCCCAGAAAGAAATTGATAGTCACGCTACGAAGCTTGACCTGTCTAGAATTCTAAGCGATTTTGATTGTCCGCCCATACTTGACTTATATAGTAGAAGAACTTGCTCCCTGGAGCAGAACATCATTTGTGTTCTCCCTACACCTGTCGTTCGCTTCTCACGGGTATATAAAATTGAAATATATCAGCTTGAATCTGTGAAAACATTGATATATCGATTTTGTGTCATAATAACATGTCCCCATACGGCTCGACTTTTGATGTAACATGCAGTGAGACCCTCCCCTGAGTTTTTCACAGACCTCACATTGCATCTTTATTCGTTCACGTCGGTTTGCATTAAAAACTGGGACAGTCCTTCTGCACGTTAACCAGAGAATAACATTTTAACCGACCAGCGCAGCTGATGCTAACCTCCAAGAGTGCAACTTATTGCCCCTTCATAATCTCACGTTGTCCAGAGACATAAAGTCGAGTGATTATATTAAATCAATTGCTAGGAAAGTTTATTCACTGTATCGTGTCAGACAATTGTTCTCCCCAGAAGCCATACAAAATCAACTATTCGTCTGTGCATTGAATATTGCTGCCATATCTGGTCTGGTGCTCCTGTTATATATTTAGAGATTCTTCATGAAATCCAAAGAAGAATCTATCTTACATATTTATAAGTCTACCATTCATCATTGCTTTGAATATTGCTACCACATCTGCTCTGGTGTTTCTGCTATATATTTAGAGATTCTTGATAAAATCCAAAGAAGAATCTATCTTACATATTTATAAGTCTACCATTCATCCTTGCTTTGAATATTGCTGCCACATCTGGTCTGGTGCTTCTGCTATACATTTAGAGATTCTTGATAAAATCCAAAGAAGAATCTATCTTACATATTTATAAGTCTACCATTCATTCTTACTTTGAATATTGCTGTCACATCTGGTCTGGTGCTTCTGCTATATATTTAGAGATTCTCGACAAAATGAAAAGATGGGTCTGCAATTTTATCGGTCCTCACCTGGCACTATCCATTGCCGTGACGTGGCTTCCCTCTTTCTTTTCTATAAATGTTTTCATGGCAGTTGTTTTAATGAGCGTTTCTTCTTGGGATCTCGACTGCATGAACTTAATCGTACTACTCGATTGACAATTAGGTCGCATCGTTTTGTTGTTGAAATAGTTGAATGTAACCGTATGTTCTTTTCTCGCACATCTCGTGTGTGGAACTCTCTTCCGGTTTCTTGTTTCCTTGCCACCTACAGTCATCAAATATGTAAATGCAATGCCAATCTCCATTTTCTGTCTTCCTGAAACCTGTTCTTTTGTTGTCCTTTCTCCTCACTAAAGTCTTAGTGGCATTTTTGTCTTGCTTGGGGGTGGCACAATTAAAAAGAAAATGAAAATAAATAACATATCGAGAAATTCAGGTCTTCGCTTTTTCTGCCTGGGTGGGTAGATAGATCTCCACCTCCTTAGCCAGGTATTAGTTAGTTAGATCCAGTGATAGGTCCCAAAGAGTGTAAGTTCTTGGAGAGGGGAATTAACAGGAGATAACTGATAACTGACATCCATTAAACATTGTACGTGGAACTAGAACAGTCTACCCCATAAAGGGTTCATTTCGACATTCCAACCACCCGAAGAAGGCCGGAGCGTACAACGGCCGAAACGTTGTAATAAATAAATATTGCGACAAAGATGAAGAAATTGTCCGAATAATATAAATAGTCTACATAATACCTCATCTCAGAAATATAGACATATACTGAAAGACCGAAACGTTGTAATAAATATGGCAACAAAGATGAAGACAATAGTCCGAATAATGTAAATAATGTACATAATACCTCATCTCAGAAATATAGACTGATACTGAAAGGCCGAAACGTTGTAATAAATATGGCAACAAAGATGAAGACAATAGTCCGAATAATGTAAATAATATACATAATACCTCATCTCAGAAATATAGACAGATACTAAAAGGCCGAAACGTTGTAATAAATATGGCAATAAAGATGAAGACAATAGTCCGAATAATAATTTTGTTTTCTTTTTTAAACTTTTTTTACTTAGCTTTACAAAAAGATTTTAACTTTTTCTCTCTCGATCTTTTGATGGTTATGTCTTGTCCCTGTGTTGTGAGCGTCAACACGTGGAGATAGAAACAGTCTTTGTTTTTTTTTTTACAATCCTTATCTTAGTATATACAATAAATTTTTGTACAAAATTTTTCTAACAAAAAAGTTCTTTTAGGCTTTCATGTTCCTGGCTCTTTCTTATTTAAAACCTTTTTTTCCCTTCTAGATTGATTTGACTATTGGTAAATCAAGAATTCAAAGGTTTTTCGGCACGAGTATAGATAGTTATATATATATATATATATATATATATATATATATATATATATATATATATATATTTTGAACGATAAAAATTATTAAAAAAATCAATTAAAATCTTCAGACATATTGGGTTGTAGATTAATATTCTTATGCTTTTATTATTATTATTATTTCATTTATATTCCTCGACTAGTTTCGGCCAACATGGCCATCATCAGGAGAAAAAAATGTTTCTGCTTGCTGTAGCAGTAAACTACAGAAATGAATGTCTTGATGAAGAAAACGAACGTTTGTCTGTAGTTTTCATTTGTTTTTTATTATTTATTTATTTATCTTTTTAACATTCCTTGTGTTGGTCAAACAGTCTCCTTTAAGTTGTCATTTGAGATAAGAGCTATGTTCCCTTTTTTTTCTCCGGTCAGTTCAGCAGTTTATTTGTGTTTGGGGAGGGGATGGTAAGTGTGTTTGTGTGTGTGTGTGTGTTTGTGTTATTTAGTTTAGTGTGTGTGTTATTTAGTTGTTTAGTCTCTGGTAAGTGTGTGCGTGTGTTATTTAGTTTTTAAGGGAGTGAGTGAGTATGATATGTGTTAGCTTGTATATTGCTATGGGTGTGTGTTATCATTTGGCTGGAAAGTGAGTGAGTATGTTGTGTGTGGGTGTGTGTATAGGTGTGAGACCTCAACACCTCCGTAAGCCTGTCTTTTAATTATTTTCTTAATATTTTCTAGTGAATTGTGTTTGAGGTTTGAAATGGAAGATGTAGCCATTGGTCATTATTCTGACACAGAACGAGTTATTATTTTGTTGATAATTAAGGTGAAGCCATTGGAAATAAATCAACTCGACTTTTTCAAAAGAAATTAATCAACAAAAATTAGACAAAACTACAAACAATGTGTAAAAATCTTATTATATAGAATAAAATGAGGTTTGGAAAAGAGGCACCTAATTTTCGTTATTGTGATATTTTTGCTTATAATATATACATTTTTATAGAGAAGAATTCTAACTGTTTTCCTTACATTTGGATTTTCAGGGTTTTTTTCTTAGAAAAATAATTTGTTGTTTATCTTTTTTTTAACTTTTTCTAACCGGTTTCACTTAGTTTTTCAAAAAGTTTTAACTATTTCTATATATATATATATATATACTGGCATCTCGTCTGCAGCCGCTCTCTCACAGATGTGTCGTTGTCTCCATCTGTCTTTTTTACAAATACTTCCATGGTAACTGCTTCGATGAGCCTCTTTCGTTAGTTCCCAGACTTCATGAATTTAAGCGTTCTACTAGGCTGGCATCTCGCTCTCACACTTTCACTGTCAAAAACTGATAAATGTAGCCGTCTATTCTACTCCAATAGCTTCTTGTCTCACACTTCTCGCCTGTGGAACTCCCTACCCAGTTCTTGTTTTCCTGATAGCTATAATCTCTAACTATTCAAATGTAATGCCAATCGACGTCTCCAGATGCCCTGATCTATCCCCTATCCTTCTCTTCACCCTTTCCTCTATCATGCCTCTTTGCTCTCGCTCCAACTCTCTGTAACCCCTTGCGTGCTAGTGGCTTCCCGCCATGCTTGGGGTGAATTGCTTATATATATATATATATATATATATATATATATATATATATATATATATATATATATATATATATATAGTATTCTATTTACTAACACAATTATTACATTGACAATTAAATTTTATTTTGAACAATAATACAAAAGCCCTTAAATGTTATTATGAACAATAATACAAAAGCCCTTAAATGTTATTATGAACAATAATACAAAAGCCTTCAAATTTTATTGTGAACAATAATACAAAATTTCTCATCAAAAATGTTTCAAGATACTCAGTAGTAATAGTATAACCGATACATAAATCTATTCCACATACAGTCCACCTACTTTTGGACCACCCTGTATATTAGATGATAAATATTAACCGTTTTTCCTTGTATATGGGAATTATTTAATATAGGTTTAATTTAAAATATGTTGATTTAAATGTAGATGTTTAATGAGATAATTCTTCCTAAGATAATAATACCATTTCAATATATCCATTTTTTATATTTTTCTTATTTTTCTGATATATTGTTTATTTTAATATATTTTTAATTCTGAATTATCTTTCATATTTCAACTAGGTCTGCTCTACGTTTGTATTCAGCGCTTTTACTCGTGTCGGGGTTTTTTCTTTGGGCTTTGAACTTGTATCTGTGCGATTATTTTCGACAGACTTTCATGTTCCTGGCTCTTTCTTTTTTTAAAACCTTTTTTCCCTTCGAGATTGATTTGATTATTGGCAAACCAAGAATTCGAAGGTTTTCCAAGACGAGCAAAATTGCCTATATATATATATATGAAGAAATATAGTCTTAAAGTGTGCTATATTTATGAGATAAAGTGCTCAATATCAGAGATAGAGCGTGTGTAAATATAAAAGTGAACATAGAAGTCAACACTTAGAGGCGACAGTCTGTTTCATGCTAGATGCAATCGTCAGGCCACGAGTGCTGTTATTTTTCTCGGCTATTTATATATACGGGTCAGTGGTGCATTGTGGGTAGTCTATTTTGGCGGATATTTTACCGGAAGTCGTTTATTTGTTTATTTATTTATTTGTGTCACATTATTTTGTTTTTTATTTGTTTTCATGTCTGCATTTTGAGATTAGCTCGGATCTTTTATTTAATCATTTGTTTTGGTCTGGGAAGGTAATGATAGCTATTTTTTCCTCCAAGCAAAGTTTGCAAGTTTTTGATTTTTTCCTTATTTTCCAAGATATTTTTGGTGTGGTGTACGTTTTGTTTTACTATTTCCCAGATATGCTTAGAAAGCATTGTGCTGTTCGCATATTTACTATTTGTGAAAGATGTTTTGTGTACATAATTTCTTTGCTTCCAGGGTCAGTGACTCAGAGTGATCGATTCATTGAAGAGCTTTTGCATTATCAGCAGTAGCGCTCAATATTTACAAATTCGCGCTATCCCTCTAAAGTGCTAGACCGCATTTTATTTTATGGGGGCATATATATATATATATATATATATATATATATATATATATAATGTTCTTTTTATCCGAGCGCCTTCGGCTGTACATTTAGCCATTTTCAAGGATTATATTTAACTGTTAGAATTAGAAATAGTTTCTTATATGTATGTTTTATAAAATGTTTCATAAATGTATAGCCGAAAGCGCTCGGATAAAAAGAACATTCGGACAGTTTTTATATAATTTATCATCCGAAAAGAAAAACATTAATAGATAGCATGAGAAATTGTATAAAAAAAATAAATAAAAGCACCTTGTCAGTCGTTTTTAATGAAATGTGCATATATATATATATATATATATATATATATATATATATAGGATGTCCATAAAGTTCGTATGCACTTTAAAAAATTATAACTTTATTAGTATTTGCGATAGAAATAATCTGTAAAAAATGTCATAAGGTGTAATGTACCTAGTTTTAAGTATAGCTAAAATAACTAATGTGATTTCAGGCATTACTGTAAATCAGTTGGCAAATGTTTTCCGTGAACTGCAAAATCGTATTACCCTTTGTATTGCTAATGATGGAGGACATGTGGAAACTTAAATAAAATTTCAATAAAACCTTAAAAAATATAGATTTACTTCTTTCTAATCCTTTTTACAAATTATTTCTATCGCAAATACAAATAAAGTTATACATTTTTTAAAGTGCACACGAACTTTATAGACACCCTGTATATTGTCATCCACAGGCAGACTGTTTCGCTTTATCACAGCTCATCAGTGTGGCTACACGTTCGGTTTACCACTAGCTAGGATCGAAACCCGGTTCAATTGACTTCAGTAGGATATTCTACCACTAATCCGTTGGCGCACGGCAGGGATGAAGGTGAATTTAAGCGTATTTATTTTAGATGAACACACAGTGACTGATATATATATATATATATATATATATATATATATATATATATATATTCATTAAAACATATATATATGTCTATATTATTCAGTGAAACACACACACACACACACACATATATATATATAAATATATATATACTAGTAATAACAACCAACAATAAAATAATCAATAATAAATTTTTAAAAAGTTAACTCAACAATATATAGCCAAAAATCTGCATCCGGATCCACAATTATTTCCATCTAATAGCTCCTTGAATAATTCGAAATACAACCGTTATAGCCCACCAAAACAACCGTTAGAATAATACAACAGACTACCCATAATGCTATATAATAGACTACCCACAATGCATAACTGTCGTGTATATATAAATAGTCGAGCAAAACCACAACGCACATGGCCTGACGATTGCGTTTAGCATGCAGCAGACTGTCGCCTCTGGGTGTTGAATTCAATATCGGCTTTTATATTTATATATATATATATATATATATATATATATATATATATATATATATATGTGTGTGTGTGTGTGTGTGTGTGTGTGTTTAGGCAGCAATCCTTCTTTCATGCATATTTCATTGAATACGACAGACAAATAAATAAATAAACGCACCATGTCTGTCGTATTCAATGAAATGTGCATATATATATATAAATCATGAAATGGACAA
The DNA here is from genome assembly GCA_964036315.1 of Acanthosepion esculentum. Taxonomy (NCBI): domain Eukaryota; kingdom Metazoa; phylum Mollusca; class Cephalopoda; order Sepiida; family Sepiidae; genus Acanthosepion; species Acanthosepion esculentum. The sequence goes on from OZ038509.1 coordinate 85,786,136, forward strand.
AGTCCGACAATTAATTAAAGACGTTTTTATGTTTATACATTCTTTTTATAGATACAAATATTTAAGTAAATTCTCTGGTTTATAATAAACAGTATTAAACAACATTCACCGGCCTGAATATCCGAGAAAGTTTCATAGAAAATATTCGTCCTCCGACAGGAATCGAACCTGTATCCTATACGGAACCGTCATATAGCCTGACGTTCCTTTAACCGATTGGGACACAGAGGAGCCTTCAGTTAGCAAGGTTGAAGATTCTAGTTTAACGACAGTAAAATCGACCTTGGAGAAGACGATATTGGGCATATCTCGATAACTGTAAAAACCAATATACCTCGAAACTAAGTTACTAGAATTACTAATGCTGGGTGTCACCGCGGACGACACGTCTAACGTCTTTTGTAAAACCGTCTTTTAACAATAAAAGAAAAAGGTTTCTTAAACATTCTTCCTTGTGTCGTCTGCGTCTTTCTTTGTGACGAGGACAAACGTCAAGGACTGTTTTTCTTCTTTTCATAATAGACGTTCTTTGAATCCCTTTCAAGGCCTATAGATTAAGAATTCTGAAGTTGAAAGCACGATACAGGATGGGAACTGATTGGTGACAGATGGAGGATTTTTAAAGCAGACAAGGAGTGGCTGATAGGTTACTGAAAAAAAAAATCAATATATATATATATATATATATATATATATATATATATATATATATATATATATATATATATATATATATATATATATATATATATATATATATATATATATATATATATATATATATATATATATATATATATATATATATATATAACGGTGGGGTAATGGATAGAGACTTACATTAATGAATCGGAGACCCGAGTTCGAATTACAGTCGAACCCATTACATTCACTTACGTGCTAATACTATTGGGAAAGATATGAATATGGGTAAATAGCAGGACATAGCCTTGGATGGCAACTGGTCTACCGCAGTAAGAAATAGCAACCTACTGCGGGAAAAATGAGTAATGGATAGCGGCTCGGATTGAGGAATCGGAGAGCCAAGTTCGAAATCCAGTCGAATCCATTACATTCACTTACGTGCTAATACCCTTGGGAAAGGTATGAATCCTGTTCTTCTCCTTCCAGCTACGGGTAAATAGCCGGACAGAACGGGTTCTATAGGTTCTGAAGGACAACTCTGAATTTAAAACCTGCGAAGGGTCGTTTGGGGACCCTGTGGCACCAAGTCTCAGTATTCGGCCCTTCAAAAAGTGTGGATGGTTCTGCACAAAACCTTCACCACTATAATCAAATCTGACGTCGGGCTGTCAGTTTCCTAGGAACTGATCTGCTTGACGTTCATACGTCGAATTCGAGTCGAGTATATATATATATATATATATATATATATATATATATATATATATATATATATATAATATGTATACCGAGTGTAACAGCAAAATTGTCCACACTGTGTAAAAAACAAAATTGTCCAATTGTTACATTAAGCTTTAAACCGTTGAATTCACCATTCTCTGGATGTTTCTTGAATGGACTTTAGAGATGGAAGCCAGTGTATGAATGTTGGTACCATTGCTGAAGGCTTGAATGATCTTTTCCTCTCATCATTGCTCATTTTGGAAGACAGTGGTGCTGACACAAAACGATTTGTTTTCCTTCTAACTGAATAACTCAAAGTGTTTTTCAGTGATTCTTACGACAAGATGGCTAGACGTCTAATCTGAAAACCTGGAAAAAAGAAACTCACTTACATCCCTGTGCAAATTAATTGAAACAACCGTTTAGTTTTAGACCCACTGGAGTGATAGCGTGTAATCGATTTCTATTTTTTACTAAGATTACTAAGATTACTAGGTCATTTGCAGTAATATGAATCTATTTTCTGGGTGTATGATGAAAATTGTTTAGCCTTGAAAAATATTGCGTCATCCGTGATTGAATCAGATTTATATCATGCCCAGACACGATTGTCTCGACTGTCGATTAGTTGTCCTACGGCCCTTGTCTGTGATGGTCGTTACTCCAAGGAAGCGTACGAAAATTGTAACGATGTACGGACACATTGGCAAGCCTTATCAATGAGCAAATCAAAGTACTATAGATTGGCTCGGAAACTCTCCTGATTTAAATCTAATCGAGAATCTGTGGTCAGTCTGCAAGGAGATATTTCGTAGAATGGACATACGAAATACTAACATGTTCACTGGGTTGTGGTTCATTGGAAAAATACGAAAAAAGTAAATAATGGAATTATTCATTTTGTTTCAATTAATTTGCACAAGGCTGCAGTTTAGTGTTTTTTTTTAGATATTAAACATTTTGTGTGATGGACAATTATGCTGTTACACCCATAATATGACAAAATAGAAAAGTTTTTTTATGAGGCGTTTCGACTTTCAGGACTTCAACAGACTAAATGAGTTATTGTAACAAATTTAGTCCGATGAAGACCTGAAAGACGAAACGCGTCACAACAAAACCTTTTCAACTTTGTCATACATTTTCCCCTAAAATTGTTCTTATAACATATATATATATATATATATATATATATATATATATATATATATATATATATATATCGTTATAAGTATATAAATATATAATATATATCGTTATATGGAATATTAGTGTTTGAGCCTTTTTTATTATATTCTTACTTTGTCCTGTTCTACCTCTTGGGAATGTATATATATATATATATATATATATATATATATATATATATATCGTTATAAGTATATAAATATATGATATATATCGTTATATGGAATATTAGTGTTTGAGCCTTTTTTATTATATTCTTACTTTGTCCTGTTCTACCTCTTGGGAATGTATATATATATATATATATATATATATATATATATATATATATATATATATATGTATATATATATATATATATATATATCGTTATAAGTATATAAATATATAATATATATCGTTATATGGAATATTAGTGTTTGAGCCTTTTTTATTATATTCTTACTTTGTCCTGTTCTACCTCTTGGGAATGTATATATATATATATATATATATATATATATATATATATATATATATATATATATATATATATATATTGACCACTAATACTCTTCGGCAGAATTGAGTCACTGTCGGTCACTGGGTGTTTATCTAAAATCTAAAAATAAACACGCTAAAATTCACATTCATCCCTGCCGTGCGCCGACAGCTTAGTGGGGAAGTTCCGACTGACGCAAATTCAGTCGGGTTTCGATCCTAGCTAGAGGCAACCGGACGTCTAGCCACACTGATGAGCTGTGAAACAGAGAAACAGTCTGTCTGTGGATGACAAAAATATATTTTATATATATATATATATATATTGACCACTAATATTATATATATATATATATAGGCATTTATCCCTTTCTTCCTTTCTTCCTTTCTTCCTTTCTTTCTCTCTCTCTCTCTCTCTCGCTCTCTCGCTCTCTCTCTCTCTCTCTCTCTCTCTCTCACATACACATACATACACAGAGTCTACCCAAAAAATGAATACACAATTCAGGAAAAGAAAGACTCGTACAGATATTGTAATACTAAATTTATTCAAACATCACGAGATTAATACAAGCTACATTTGGATACTAAAATTATAAGAGATATTTAAAATGGCGGCCTTAACCTCCCAGGCATTTATTAGTATGGCGAGCTGCTGCTTGGGTAACGTGTGAACTGTTCCAACACTATAGCCGAGGAAGCAGCACTTGTTGCTGTAACTAGGTCTACCGGATTTTCCTTTATACACTACACACACAGTACATTGTGTTTCAAACATATTGGATTCTGTGTTCCAAACTTCTGGCTCCATTGGCTTTGGACTTCAACAACATTCTCAAATTTGAAATAACAATTTACATTCCAAATTACATCTGTCGAAAAAATATCACACTACAATAAATTGAGTTATCGCAGTTTCATAAAACTACGAAAGAAAAACTTTTCCCTTCTTAAAGTCTGTATACATTTCTGTATATATATATATATATATATATATATATATATATATATATATATTATGCTGCCAATATACCACATAACACCCTTGAGCGCTTAGCCTTGGAGCGGGTAGAATGGAGATCAACGTGTTTTATTGGACTCAGCAATTTTCAATCTGCTTGTCTGAACCATATTCAAGAAGCGAGAGCACGAACTAAAAGGTCAGCCAATCTAACAGTGATCGCATCCCACAATCTCCATTCTTGCTCCATATGCGGCCTCCTTTGTAAATCACTAGCGGGTCTTAAGATGCCACTTAAGATTATCGCACAAAATTTCATAACTGAATGAACTAACTGTCTATATTTCTGAGATGAGGTATTATGTACATTATTTACATTATTCGGACTATTGTCCTCATCTTTGTCACCATATTTATTACAACGTTTCGCCCGTTGTACGCTCCGGCCTTCTTCAGGTGGTTGGAATGTCAAACTGAACCCTTTATTTCGCTCACTGGGGTAGACTGTTCTAGTTCCACGTGCCATGTTTAATGGATGTCAGTTCAAGGACACATGGCACAGTGGATAAAGTTAGTTAGATCAAATAACAGAACGCAAAGAGTGTGAGTTCAATACTCGGTTAAGGCAGTGGAGAACTTTCAGAGGGAAATCAACACGAGATAACTGATAACCGACTTCCATTAAAACATGGCACCTGGAACTAGATCAGTCTACCCCAGTGAGCGAAATAAAGGGTCCAGTTCGACATTCCAACCACCTGAAGAAGGCCAGAGCGTACAACCGCCGAAACATTGTAATAAATATGGCGACAAAGATGCGGACAATAGTCCGAATAATGTAAATAATGAATCAACTAAGCTGTCACATCCTCATACGTCGAAACCGACGGGAGAGTCCATTATTATTAATATTATTATTATCATTATTATTATATATATATATGTGTGTGTGTTTGTTTTTGTGTGTGTGTATGTGTGTGTGTGTGAAAAGTGTATGTATATAAATATAAACATTATATATATATGTGTGTGTGGGGGGGTTGCTTTTGTGTTTAATATATTATATATATCATTATTTATATATTATATGTGCGGAGCTTATTATGCATCTATGTTTACGTTACCATGAATGATATCTCGACGACGATTCCCCCCCCCCCCGCACTTCCATAATAACACCAATACACGCAATCTACATAAACCCAAAATTTTAAATAATTAACCAGTTTGTCTTATCGATCGCAAAAGCGTGAAACCCAGTGTCACAAACTCACATCAATCCAACCAAATATATATATATATATATATATATATATATATATATATATATATATATATATATATATATATATATATTCCTCTTTCTCTGTAACCCTCTACTCTGAGTGGCTACAGTGTCTTGTACAGGTTGAACATCACTATAAAAAAGGGAGTTTTCCAAAGCCACTGGGCCTCTAAATGTACCGAAACGCCACGCTACCTAATACGGATGCGTTCCGAAACGTACATCAAATTAACTGTTCGCCTTTGTAGCCGAAACACTTCATTATGCGTGTGAACTGGGTCACACCGCACGTTAAAAGTGCTATTCACGAACGAGTTCAAAGGCGACGCTGGACGGCGATATAGGCGGTGTTCCACTTTTTCATGCAACATGGGCTGACACAGCTGATCAATGATGACGAGCCAAAAACTGTTAATCTACTGCCGCATCAGAAAGCAACACCTGACATCTCTAAATTCCTCATGCGGGGACCATCCGGCAACCAACAAAAGCACGAGT
>OZ038509.1:85796915-85811915 GCA_964036315.1 Acanthosepion esculentum
ATATACATTATTGTATATCTCAAGACATGACCTTGTGCCAAACACAGCTCAGCCTAGTAAATGGCACTATGGGATAGCACAAAAATGACCTTGTGTCAGACACAGCTCACTTTAATAAGTAATATTATTCTATAACTTAAAATTTGATCTTGTGCCAGGCACAGCTCAATTTAGTAAATGGCATTATGGGATAGTCCATTGTGCCAGACATAGCTCAACTAAGTAGATCACATTATTGGATAACTAAAAAAAAATGACCTTGTGCCAGCTCACTTTAATAAATAACTTTATCTTATAGCTCAAAATATGATCTTCTGTCAAACATCTCAATTTAGTAAATAAAATTATTTTATAGCTCAAAACATGACCTTGTGCCAAACACAGCTCAGCTTAGGTCGATGGCACATTGGGATAGCACAAAAATGACCTTGTGTCAGACACAGCTCACTTAATAAGTAATATTATTTTATAACTCAAAATATGACCTCGTGCCAGACACAGCCCAATTTAGTAAATGGTATTATGGATAGCCCTAATATAACCTTGTGCCAAACACAGCTCACTTTAATAAATAACATTACCTTATAGCTCAAAACATGACCTTGTACCAGACGCAGCTCAATTAAGTAAATGGCATTATGGATAGCCCTAAAATAACCTTGTGCCAGACACAGCTCACTTTAATAAATAGCATTATCTGATAGCTCAAAATATAATCTTGTGCCAGACGCAGCTCAATTTAGCAAATGGGAATATGGATAGCCCAAAAATAACCTTGTGCCAGACACAGCTCACTTTAATAAATAGCATTATCTGATAGCTCAAAATATAATCTTGTGCCAGACGCAGCTCAATTTAGTAAATGGGAATATGGATAGCCCAAAAATAACCTTGTGCCAGACACAGCTCACTTTAATAAATAGCATTATCTGATAGCTCAAAAACATGACCTTGTGCCAGACGCAGCTCAATTTACTAAATGGGAATATGGATAGCCCAAAAATAACCTTGTGCCAGACACAGCTCACTTTAATAAATAGCATTATCTGATAGCTCAAAATATAATCTTGTGCCAGACGCAGCTCAATTTAGTAAATGGGAATATGGATAGCCCAAAAATAACCTTGTGCCAGACACAGCTCACTTTAATAAATAGCATTATCTGATAGCTCAAAATATAATCTTGTGCCAGACGCAGCTCAATTTAGTAAATGGGAATATGGATAGCCCAAAAATAACCTTGTGCCAGACACAGCTCACTTTAATAAATAGCATTATCTGATAGCTCAAAATATAATCTTGTGCCAGACGCAGCTCAATTTAGTAAATGGGAATATGGATAGCCCAAAAATAACCTTGTGCCAGACACAGCTCACTTTAATAAATAGCATTATCTGATAGCTCAAAAACATGACCTTGTGCCAGACGCAGCTCAATTTAGTAAATAAACTTATGGGTTAGCTCAAAACGTGTATTTCTTTCAAACTCAGAAAACTTAGCAAAGACCCTTTCCCCGACTCCAAACTAAAATGGAATTGCTCCGTACGAAGCTTAAATTAGTAACGGGCAAATTATGTTTAATGTCATTAATTGATTTTTTTGTCTATCAATGTCACCGTCCCAACGTGGCGACTTGCTTTACTGTAGTTAATACATATTAATATTTAATTTGTAAACGTGGCTGCGACTTTGTCAACAACCGGACATACAGGGATGGGAGAACAGAAAAGTCAACTTGAAGGATTTATTGAGTAATATTTTCGATATATAATTCTTGTTTTTCTCGTCACCGGTGTATAATACGCACCTATAATTAAAAAAAAGATTGGTGAGGAAACGATTAACAATAATCAACTTACGATTTATCCAGACATGTAGATCGATTTGTTTAAAAAAAAAACAATAATAATTTAGCATTATTTTGATTGTGAATAATAATTTATTCATTTATAATTATATATATTTAATTCTGGGGACATCAGGAGACGAGTGTGTCAAACAGACGTTTATTGGTTTTTTTTTTTTTAATTTTATATTTTAACATTATTTTGATCATAATTTTAATAATTTTAAATCATTATTTAATAATTTTAATCAGATATATTAGGTTGAGCAGAAAGTCCTGACTCATTTAGGAAGCAGAAGGAAACAATATAAATTTTATGGATCAACGCCAACATTTATTCTTCAAAATTATTATACATTATTCTCGACGATCTTCTGCTAGCGATCAACCAGCATCCGAATCTGTCCGCAGATACCAGTCCGCTGGTTTAAAAAAAAAAACTGTTAACAGGTTTCCTTCACTTCATCAAAACCGTAGGGTTCCCTTCCAATTTTTTGCTTCCCAGATAACTACAATCTTCAAAAATTTAAATGTAACTTACCTAATGTATAGCAACGTCTATAAGGATCTATTTACTGTTGTTCTTTTACACAAATGTGATATCATGGTGATTATCTTTTGACTGACAAGCGCGTGGAGTGTACGGTCACCGAAGTTAAGCAACGTCAAGCCTGGTCAATATCTACATGGGTGATCGCTTGGGATTAGTAGATACTGTAAGCGTGAATTCCCGGATGGTGTAATGGAGAATTCTTTTTTTTTTCTTTTTCTTTTTTTTTTCTTTTTCTTTTTTTTTTTTTTTTTTTTTTTTTCATAATCGTATCACCCCAAGCAAGGCGGGAGTACCACTAGCTCGCAAGGGGTTACAGAGAGGGAGAGCAAGAGTAAAGAAGGGTGTTTGAAGAAAGGATAAAGAGAAGGACGGGGATCAAAATCAAGGCATCAGAAGATGTCGATTGGCATTACATTTGAATATTTGAAGATTATAGCTATCAGGGAAGCAAGTAAGAGGAAGGGAGTTCCACTGTCGGGAAGTGCGAGATAAGAAGCTGTTGGAGTAGAAGAGATGTCTACATTTAACTGTTTCAAGTGAAAGGGTGGGGTCGAGATGCCAACTTAGTAGCACGCTTAAATTCCTGCATTTTGGCAAGCAGTGAAAGTACCTCTTCTCGGAATTTAAAATCGAAGAGCCAAGTTCCAATTCCAGTCGGGTTCGTTATATTCACTTACTCACAAATATACTTAGGAAAAAGTATGAATCCTCCTCTCCTCCCCCGTCTATGGGTTAATTAGTTGGTGTTGTATCAATAAATCATTATTATATCCAAAAAAAATTTCAAGTCTGAAATTATTTTCTGACTTTAAATTAACCTGAAAAAGGTTGATAACCTATAAAAAATAATCGATCAATCAAACCAGCCTTCAATATGTCCTGTGCGTATTAAATTCTCTAAATTCAAAAAATTTAAATGCAACGTCTATCGCCATCGTCTGTCATCTTGAACCCTGTTCCTTTTTTGTCCTTTCCTCACTCCCCCCCAAAGTCTTCTCATTCTCTTTCACTTCCCGTCGCCGCCTGCGTCCTGAAATGCTGTAAAAAATTAACTTATTATATTTATTAATATTCAGATCGTAATTGATCCGTAATAATAGATTTTTAAACATATTTTAATATCCTTCATATTACTAATCGTTATTTAAAACTAGCAGCATGGCCCGGCGTTGCCCGTGCTTGATTCAAAAATCGTACGACTCATACAGCAATCGCTATCACTTGACTTAAAATATTTTTGCCCTTCCTTGCCTTTAAAGGAGTGCCCTTTGCCGTGCTGATGTTCCTACATGCCTCACACTGCGAATTTTTTCTAAGCTCTATACTAAACATTAAATCTGTTACGAAAAAAAGAACTAAACAAAATGAACACAAAATGATCAGCTTTAAAAAAAAAGGACTCGTAACTGGAAAAACCGAATGAAAAAAGAATGTTAACAACAAATATATTTTCACACCCAACCCAGTTCTGCGGAATAAGAATCAACGTTGAGTTTAAGCAAGCGAATGAGCCAATTGGAGTAAAGTGCCATGCAGATTTAAATTTTTCCCACTTGTGACGAATGCAGCTATCGATTTTTTAGCATGCTAGTTAACATTCGTGTCAGTCAGCTGTTGGCTCTCACGCTGGCCAATAGATTCTTCCTGTCTATTCGTGGCAGCCAGCTATGGCCAGTAGAAAATGGCCGCAAACTACATGAAAACTGCCGTAGAAGCATGAAAAAATCGATTATTTCCACTATCGATGGGAGTTGGGAAATGCAAAGTCGGTCTTGACCTTTCACTAACTTGGTGCATGTGCATGTAAATTTTGGTGCAAATCCGTCTAAAATTGGGGCCGTGCATTCGTTACACACACACACACACACACACACACACACACACATCCTGCCTTTTATAGATAGAAATATTCAGATAATAACTGATCAATAATAATCGATTCTTAAAAATATTTTAATATCATTCATATTGCTAATCTTTATTTAAAATTATAATAATGAAATTCGTTTTCCAACTGGTAATGTTAATAATAATAATAACCGTTTCCTTATAAGGAAACTTTCTGCATTCATTGCTTTTCTTCACTCCCTTTGCCAGATCAAAATGTAGTATATGTTCTCCTCATTTCTAATTAGTTGTTTTCTTACAAAGAAACATTCAGCATTCACTGACCGAGTAGCCAGTACTGCTTTCGACTGAAATTTATAAAATCTTTTTCAGGAAAACAGGTTCCTCAGGTCCTGTAATTGTTATCGCTCTTTCCGGTAATGATGGGCGTTTCCTTCCTAACCTTTTGTTTGAAGTGGTGTGGAACGTCAGCATCTTGATTAGATCATTATTTTCCCGTCCTGGGTAAAACGATAGACTACATCCGCGTCTTAGGTAAGACGATAAACTACATCCAACAGCAAGGCCTCTGATCAGGAGGTTTTGAGGAGTGTGGAACCACCTATTAACTGCTGGTGTTCCCAGGTCCACCCTAACCCGAGTTGGTAGCACCTATTAGGGTCCCATCCAAGGACGAAATGAGAGTGTAAAAATAAGTTTTAATACCAGAAATACTTTGTAAAACAAATACTATCAGCAATAATTTTTTTTGAAAAACAAATATTACCATCAATACATTTAAAAAAAAAAATTACCAGCTATATATTTCTGAAAAAAATTATTACTAGCTATATATTTCTGAAAAAATATTACTAGCTATAAATTTTTGAAAAAAATATTACCAGTTACGCATTTCTGAAAAAATATTACCAGGTATACATTTCTGAAAAAAAAATTACCAGCTATACATTTTCGAATAAAAAATATTACCAGCTTATACATTTCTGAAAAAATATTACCAGCAATATATTTCTGAAAAAAATATTACTAGCTATAAATTTAAAAAAAAAATACATTTTTGAAAAAAAATATTACCAGTTATACATTTCTGAAAAAATATTATTACTAGCTATATATTTCTGAAAAAAACATTACCAGATATACATTTTTAAGAAAAAATATTACTAGCTATATATTTCTGAAAAGAAATATATTACCAGAAATACATTTCTGAAAAAATATTACCAGTTATGTATTTGTGAAAAAATATTACCAGCTATATATTTCTCAAAAAAAAAATTACCAGCTATACATTTTCGAATAAAAAATATTACCAGCTATATATTTATGAAAAAAATGTTACCAGCAATATATTTCTGAAAAAAATATTACTAGCTATAAATTAAAAAAAAAAAATACATTTTTGAAAAAAAATATTACCAGCTATACATTTCTGAAAAAAATATTACCAGTTATACATTTCTGAAAAAAAATTATTACTAGCTATATATTTGCAGCCTCGAGGGCCGCATCGACCATATCTGCAGCCTCGAGGGCCGCATCGACCATATCTGCAGCCTCGATGGCGGCATCGGCCATATCTTCAGCATCGAGGGCCGCATCGGCCATATCTTCAGCATCGAGGGCGGCATCGACCATATCTGCAGCATCGAGGGCCGCATCGGCCATATCTGCAGCCTCGAGGGCGGCATCGGCCATATCTGCAACCTCGAGGGCGGCATCGACCATATCTGCAGCCTCGAGGGCGGCATCGACCATATCTGCAGCCTCGAGGGCGGCATCGACCATATCTGCAGCCTCGAGGGCGGCATCGACCATATCTGCAGCCTCGAGGGCGGCATCGACCATATCTGCAGCTTCGAGGGCGGCATCGGCCATATCTGCAGCCTCGAAGGTCGCATCGGCCATATCTGCAGCTTCGAGGGCCGCATCGGCCATATCTGCAGCTTCGAGGGCGGCATCGGCCATATCTGCAGCCTCGAGGGTCGCATCGGCCATATCTGCAGCCTCAAGAGCCGCACCTGCTTACAGTCTTAGATTAATCACAGCTAGATGTAACTAAACTTTAAATAAAAAATACTTACAATAAAAGGTAGTATAATTTAATCATTTTTATGTTGTCCTGATGAGTGACATCGCTTTAGACAATCTATTCGCGATATATCAGGTTGGAATGTGTTGTGGCCTGTTTAGGGGCCAGAAAGAAAGACACGGAAGACGAAAGTAGGTTGAACAAGTGTATTGAAATAATAAGCAGATAGAAGTGTACGTCCGAACGATCAGATTACACTGCGTCTCAGCTGCTCACGCGCACACACAGGAAGTCTCGCAGGTTAGTATTTATGAGAGGAGGAAGAGTTCATTCTACTGTAGGTGGGTTACTGCAACAGAATGTCTGTGTAGATCTCATTTTGATCAAAGATGACAAATCTTCATCAGTTAATCTTGTTCTCTGAGACGTTTTTTGTGTCCTTCGTAAACGAAAATAACTGCTCACAGACATATGTGGAACCAAACAGCGCCATAATCTTTGTGGCAAACTTTCTGAAGTTCTGAAATATCTGAGGAAGATATGAAAAAAATCCGGGTACCCCCTACTTATAGTTACTTTCAACAAAAATTCTCAATATATCACGGCTATAGAAACTTTTGTGAAGGCCGCCAAGATGCTTGTAAAAGACGCATGCGGGCCGCCAGTTTGACACACCTGTCCTAGAGCTTAGCATCAGCCATGCTGACGGATGGCAGATAGGTGTCTCTCAGATGATTAATAAAAATCAGTTTTGTTTTGAAGGCGTTAAAATTAGCAGGCCATTCCTTGCCCCAGTTAACAGCAGCTAAATTGGCAGCTGATCTCAGAAATGACCTCAAGAGATCAGCTGCCAATTTGAGATTATCGAATCGATCAGGCTTACATTTTAAACAGGAGTAAATAGTTGTGTCATTAGCATAAATACTGATTTGAGAGATGACGACATCATGAGGGTCGTTGATGAAAACTAAGAACAACGGAGGTTAAGGAGTATAGCAGAAAGATTTACAAATGTGGATCAGTTCAAACATTTGTCTAGAAATACGATAACCTTTCAACTTATGAAGAAGACCAGTATAGGAAACCCTGGCAAATGCCTTCCAGCTATCCAAAACAACAGCAAGAGAATCACTACTGCCACCAATCTAGTACTGCGCTTAAATTCATAAAGTCTAGGTACAATAGGCGAAAGTGATATTTATTCTTCTAAAATACACAGAAATGTGGCACAAGGCCGAAGGGGGGATTGTAGAAAGGACGGTCTTCTTCTGTCTTAACTATAACTTAGCTAGCCGCAAACACAGACCCAATCGTACGAACAATATTCCTTACACCAAAACAACACATTCATACGTACCTTTCTTACTACAATCACCATAATACCTCACTGTCTCTATGAAATAGGGGAAAGTTCATCAGAACAATTACCATGAAAATATTTATAGAATAGCCACAGGGAAGCAAAGTTATTGGATAGCGGCTGAAGCCGAGATGCCAGATCAGGACGAATAATATTGTAAATTCTACTTTGGAATTTATCAAGAATCTCTACATATATTGCAGAAACACCTGGCCAGATGTGGCAGAAATATTCAATGCAAGATCAAACGGTAGACTTATAAATATGTAAGGTAGATTCTTGCAAGAATAATTGCTTTACACGACTTAATTAATCAAATTTCTTAGTTGCAAATTTAGCAATTGATTCAATATAATCTTTCTACTTCATGTCAGCTGAAGACGTTCGTTCGAGAAGGTGCAATTATATACTCTACTGGAGGTTAGCATCAGCCATGCTGACGGAAGGTGAAAAGGGTTCTCTCAGTATCTGTCTATATTTCTGAGATGAGGTATTACGTACATTATTTACATTATTCGGACTATAGTCCTCATCTTTGTCGCCATATTTATCAAGGACACATTTGCACATTTGATAAAGGCATTAATTAGTTCCGGCGACAGAACCCAAAGAGTGTGAGTTCAATACCCGGTTAAGGCAGTGGAGAACTTTTAGAGGGAAATTAACAGGAGATAAATGATAACTTACATCCATTAAACATGGCACGTGGAACTAGAACAGTATACCCCAGTGAGTGAAATAAAGGGTTCATTTCGACATTCCAACCACCTGAAGAAGGCCGGAGCGTACAACGGCCGAAATGTTGTAATAAATATGGCGACAAAGATGAGGACAATAATCCGAATAATGTACGGTTCTCTCAGATATTTCAAAGAGAGCAGTTTCGTTTTTGAGGCGTTAAAATTACCAAGCCATTTCTTGTCCCAGTTAACAACGGATGATGGGTCTTTTTTTAGATCAGCTGCCAATTTCAGCTTATCGAACTGATTAGGCTTACTACAAAGAAAGGAATAAATAGTTGTGTCATCAACATGGATAGCGATTTGAGAGCTGAAGCCATCAGGGTGGCCATTGATGAACATTAGGTTTAGCGTAAGTCCATGGACAGAGCCCTGGAGGGCCGCCAGCATTAATGGAAAAAGATCTTTCTCTTTTTTTTTTAGCAATTTCCGGTTTTAGATGAAACTCGTGAGTAAAGAAGGGACTCATAACAAAGACATTTGTTATTGTACCTCAAATTGTTTTTCTTAAGTGACATTTATGATCTGGAGTTAAGATGATGCATTCATTACTACGACTGGCCCCTCCACCACTAAAAAAAAAACGGAAATTACTTAAAACTCAGCCTTATACGTTATTCTCAGGTCATCGGGAGACTGGTGTGTCATGCAGGAGTGTTCAGCTGTCAGTCTAATATGAAGAACCCCACGATCAAAATATTAGGTGCAGGTGGATTTGGGGGGGGGGTATTTTTTAAACCACTTCATATGGCCGGAAATAGGGAAAAGCCTTCAAAATTCGTGAGTGATTGATTTGGACGAAATAATTTAAGTCCTTTTAAAGATTTGATTTCGGTTGAAGATTGATATTTTACGGCTTATAATGTCGTTTAAAGCCGGGACATATTTTTGGGTTGTAAGAAGTTTTTATTTTCTTTGATTTCATTTTTTATTTATTTTATTTTATTTTATTTATTTTGAGATAATAATAATTTTTTTATACAAGTCTTACTATTTAACCCATAGCTGGGAGAAAAAGAGGTGGACTCATAATTTTCCGAAAGCCATTTGCACGGACACCATATGCGCATCTATGCTTGCAGCACCTGCTATCCTTATCTTTATTGTTTCGATCACTCGGCCGATGCGCCCTCCGGCCTTCTCAGTGTGACCTTATATTTCATACGTGAACTGCATTCATTAAAAACGAATTAAGTGTAGTGTATGCAATATGGCTTCGGTGCAAAAATACAAAAATTACTCTAAGCTACAGAGGAATGGAAGCTGTGGAGAGACATGATCACCCACGTCCTGATGGGACGCGACACACAGAAGATATTCATCATTAAAAAATAATTCTTCGTACTTGTATCCTCATTTCTGTTGTTTCGATCACTGTGATTTGGTCGATGTGTTCTCCGGCCTTCTCGATGTAGCCTTATATTTCATAAGCGGAATGCATTCGTTAAAAATTATCTATTAAGTCTAGTATCCTCATTGTTGTTGTTTTCTTCATTAGTATTCGATCGACGCGCTCTCCAGCCTTCCGAGTGTCACTTGATATATCAGAAGTGAGTTAAAAAAAAACAACTTATGTTAATCAGATGAGTAAAGACGGTTTTTTGTTGTTTTATTCACTACTTTTAACAGAAATTATTTATTTATTGAATTGGGTACAAAATTAGAATTTTTTTTTTTCGTTATTTAAAATATTAATATTGCACATATCTAAAAAAAAAAAACGATAGGCCTAGTTTAGGTCAGGTTTTAGGAATATGATAAATATATATATATATATATATATGCGTTAAGGTCAAATGCGCCTTCAAATTAATACAAAAAGTCTCCACCATCTTTGATCTGGCCTATTCAGTTTTAAATTAAATTTAGAACAAAATACTTAACTTAAAGGTCAATTGATAATATAAATAATTCTTATTTGCTCTCCCTAAAAGCGAGTATAAATTTACTGATTTGACCCTGCAGGCCTTAGTCATTACTGAACTTTGGTTCGTAACAAATTTTATGCAGCCAAACAAAGGCTTGGTTTTGACCAATAGGGAGACATCTTTGGCTGAGTAAGCATTAAACCGACTTCCGCATTTTCTTAAACACCTACATCATGATATAGATAAAGAAGCGTTAATTGCTATTTTTTTAATGCCTCGGAATTTTGAAAGCTTTTTTTATATTTCTCGCCCATTGAGAAGGAGTTGCTTTTCGTTTTTCGAAATTTTAGAAGTTCAAGAAACGGGCTATTGTCTGTCATATTTAAAAGACACCTGGTCACTTGGTAAATATGAAATATTTATTTTTTATTTTCAAATTCTTTTTTGTTGTTGTCAACGTCAACAAAAAAACAAGTCCTCCTCTGGTTATGATGATTTTTTTTTGTTTTGTTTTGCGGTAATTTTTAATATGGACTTTTTATTTTTTGATAGAGTACTTTTTTCTTTTTTTTTTTTTTTTTTCGGGATTTAGCATGAGAGATTTATGGCGTTGGACAACAATAAAAAAGCACCAAAAATGGCGTCAGAATCCACAAAAAAAATGTTTATCCCTTAATAATCAGTCGTGCTAAGATTAATTTCTGACGTATATAAATTATAGGTTGAAAACAAAAAGCAAATTTAGATAAGATAGTATTAATTTCGTCCAGTTAACTGATGTTTCTGTCACAATTAAGGACTATGAGGGGGTTTATTACTAACACTATTTTGTTTAGTTTCTTGTCAATATATATACATTACATTGTAAATACATCTTGGGGTTTCGATTTTTAAATCGTTTTATCCCTCTCCACTCTCAGACAAAAAAGTGTACATATGAAGACACGATAGGACTTCATAGAGATTCTGAGGTATTACAATGACTGTAGTAAGAATGGCAAGTAAAAATGTGTTTTGGTGTAAGGAATGTTGTTGTATGTTTGGCCCTGTGATTGTAGCTAGCTAAATTTAATTATAAGATAGAACACCACGCCTTCCCACGCTCCACTTTTGGTCTCGTTCCATATATTAGTATTATTCAAAATAAATATTATTTTCCGTTGTAGGTACCTCCACGAAATCGCTAAAAAAAATGGCATAGCATGATGAAAAAGATGCCAAACTTGACTAAAACAAAATTTTATCGTCTAAATGCTTATGTTATCATGAAGAGGAAAGACCAAAGTTTTTTTTCATTATTTTTCTAAAAACTTTCTTTTTAGAACATTCTAAATTTTGATTAAAAAAACATTGTTTATCTTTGTATCACCGTCACTAGTAAAAAAACATATATAATTTTTAGCACTTTTTTTTTTTTTTTTTGTATGACACCCAATGTTTTTGGAAATCTTGCAAAAATAAAAATTGTCGGATGTTAATGAAACTTTCAGAAACTATTCACAGATGATGGAAATTATTATAAATTTGTTTTTTTTATTAAAGTCATGGCAGAAATATTTTTTATTATATTTATTACCCCGTAACTAATTTTATGAAAACTCTAGAAATTCGCTCGCGTCGGGTTTAGTGATTACAATAGTTAAAAGCACAAGGCTTTGAAGAATGCAAATCATGTTTTGTTTTTTAATTGGACCCATTGTACCTGAAAATCATCTCTGAATTGTAACATACAAAACTCAATAAAACAAATATATTATTTAATTTCAAATGCTTTTATTTGCTTTTAGTTGTTTTTATGAATATGGACAATATTTTCTGAAAGGAAAAAAAAGATTTCGATGAAAAATGAATTTTTAATACAGTTATTTGTTATTTATTTAATTATAATTTTTACATTAATTTGTTAAAATATTGTAAAATTAGTTAAAAGCCGCGTCGGGTTTCCTAAGTGTCCTTATGAGATAGATCTTTTTTTAGCGCTTTGTAAATTGTATCGTTTTGTCTAATCAGAAGACAGGAAGTAATTAAGAATGTAATTTTGTGTTTATAATCGGGCTCTAATTATAAAGTACGGAAGACCAACCAGAATACAATTAAGTTGCGTTATTTAAGTTAAGCATTGTTCTCCGCTGTTAAGGCCTTTAATTTTGCGAAACACGTGTGGAGAAGTTTATTTGATTTTTCAATTTCAACTGAGAAGGGTACCTACAAGTATCAGTATCATCTTATGAAATTTATATAATCTTATTTTTATATTAATCTCAGTTATGACATTTTTTCCATAAATGAAATCTCAAAATTAATAAAATGAATGGAAATACAAATAACACAGTAAAATGTAATAAATGTACATAAATTATAGTATTTTATGTACACTTCTGATAAAATTTCATGAGAAAGGTACCTATAAATGAATTAGATACTTTTCTTATGAAATTTAATCTCATTCGTAACAGTCTTTTTTAATTTCTTTATAATATATTTTCCATAAAGCATCATAAACGTAAAGGTAAGTACCAAAAAAAATTAGAGCGCTGAAAGTTTTCCTTAAAAATAACGAGGTAAATAATTTGTTCACTTAAATGTAAAATATTTCACTTTCCTCCTTCCGTAGAACAAATTATCCTTACGGAATCCATCAATAGGTCATTCAACACCTGTCAAGTGACGCGAAAGTTTATGACCGGCTTTGATTTATTTTCAAATTACATCTTTTCGGCGCAAAAGCTAAGTTAAGCTTGGTTCAAAATATTTTAAATAAACATTATAATTTCTGATTTTCTTAAAATAAGTTTTAAAAAAATGATAATTGATATTTAAAAAATTTCAAACTGAGATTCTCATTGATTCTATGAAATGAAAAAAAATGGTCAATTTTGCTGACTCAAAAAAAAACAAGATGTTGAACGAAATTTTCGGACGTGTTAGGAACGATTAAAAAATGTAAAAAAAATACCACAAAAATACTTTGATCTTTCCTCTTAATAATAACATAAACATTTAGACGATAAAATTTTGTTTTCAAGTTTGGCGTCTTTTTCATCAAGCTATGCTCTTTTTTTTACATTTCATGGAGGTACCTAAATTTATGAATTGAACCGTAGTACTAGATTGGCGGCTAGGTCTCATCATTTCATAGTTGAAATGGCTTGATGTAACCGTAAGTCCTATGCTAGCAGTTTCTTTTCTCGCTTGTGGAACTCTTTTCCGGCTTCTTGCTTCCCAGTCAACTTTGATCTTCAAAAACTTAAATGCAATGTTAATCGCTGTCTAGTATCTTAATTCTTATTCTTTTGTCCTCTCTCCTTAATAATAATTTTTAGTTTTTTTTTTTTTTCTCATATTCTCTAACACTCAGCAATCCCTCGCGTCTTAGTGGCTTTATTGGTTTGCTTGGGGTGAAATGATTATTAAAAAATTAAGATGTATTTATTTCCTAGAACAAATTGCCTGTCTATATACCATTGTTTTGTGTTCAAAAACAGTCACTTGCAGAGTTTGTAGTGGATTACTGTTCCTACCCAATCATGCTTATACATGCATTCCTTCTGAATCTGTTGTTTATTATTATTCATTGAATATCCGCATGCACAATTAGCAACTGGTATACCACACTGAAGCTTTAGTGACAAAGTTTTTTCAATACACCAGAACCCTCCTCAGTATCCTACCTATTTTTGACAATGACATTGTTCAGTTTGTTTTACGGCATATCAACACCTCAATGGGTTATTTAATGCCGATAAAATTTTTATTGCTGGTAATATTTTTTTCAAAAATATATTACTGGTAATAATTTTTCTTCAAAAATTTGTTGCTAGTAATAATTTTTTTTATAAAGTATTTCTGGTATTAAAACCTATTTTTACACTTTTATAGTGTTTTGACCCCAGTTTGGGTGTCAAATATTTGCCCACAGCTGGTGCCCTAAAAGGGCCCTACCACCCCGGGTCAGGGTGGATCTGGGAACACTAACAATTAAGAGGGTGTTTCACGCTCTTCAAAACCTCCTGATCAGAGGTCTTGCTGTGGGACGTATTTTATCACACTCTTTGGGTCCTGTCAGTAGATCTAACCAACGCCTTTATCGACTGTACCATGTGTCCTTGATAAAGGCGTTAGATCCAGTGACAGGACCGAAAGAGTGTGAGTTCAATACCCGGTTAAGGCAGTGGAGAACTTGGAGAGGGGAATTAACAAGAGATAACTGATAACTGATGTCCATTAAACATGGCACGTGGAACTAGAACAGTCTACCCCAGTGAGCGAAATAAAGGGTTTAGTTCGACATTCCAACCACCTGAAGAAGGCCGAAACGTTCTAATACAGTAGTCAGAATAATGTAAATGGTGTTTTCGCTCCTTGTTTTATTTTGTAAGATCTTTTGATAAAAAAAGCAGCTAAGTAATTTTAATTTAATCATGAAATAATGTCATTCTCTTGAATTAATTATAAAGTTTGAATTTTCATATTTAGATTCCGGCATTAAATAACCCATAGAGCTGTTGATATGCCGCTAAACAAAAAAAAAAAAAATCAGCTATGCCAAACTAACTACTTAGAAAAATAAATTACTTGTGTACAGTCCGGCATTTTTTTTTTTTTTTTTTTTTTTTTTTTTTTTTTGCGTAAAAAAAAAACAAAAAAAAAAATGCTAACAATTCGACTTATACTCGAGTAATACTCGATCCCGCCCCGTTCTTATAATGACCCAGTTTATTAACTTTTTATTTTTCGACCGCTTGACTGATTT
>OZ038509.1:85816915-85819415 GCA_964036315.1 Acanthosepion esculentum
AAGTGAGTACCCCTTTTTTTTCTGAATACTCAAAAAACATAAATACCTATATATATATATATATATATAAATAAAAAGCTTCGTTGACGATTTTCTCTTCACACCGTTATTACCCTACACGCAAGCCGGTAGTGGCCCGCCGCCGATGGCAACGCCAGCGGTCCTCTGGTCGCAGCCACCGTTGTACCACTAGCGGTCCGCAAGTGGCAGCACTGCCGAGACCAATACGCCAGTACTCGGACAGCGGGCCACCAGCGGTAAACGCTAGTGGCATGCCACCCAGTGACAGATTGGTGGCTTACCTTTAGGGAACTGTATCCTCACTCTGATATTTGTATTCTGTTAAAAAGCTATTTCTAGAATTTTAATTAAATCCAATTAATAGAATGTTTGGTTCAAACGTGATATGCGCTCAGCCCATCTTAATAAATTTATGTGGCGAGGACAATTGAAAGAGATGCCTTCAAGGTCGTTCTCAATGGATTCATCACCAGCTAACGCAGGTGTTCCTCAAGGCTCCATCCTAGGCCCTACTCTGTTCCTCATATTCGTAAATGATCTTCCTGACGCCATAGATTCCCAAGTCGGCATCTACGCGGATGACACCAAAAACAAATCTAGTGATGCTGACAGTTAACCTGGCAGTTCGTCTCGAAAAGGACCTACAATCGGTTGTGAACTGGGGCAAGAATTGGTTGGTTAACTTTGACGCCTCTAAAACAAAACTTCTCTCTATTACCCACCACAGGGATCCATCCCTGCGTCCCATTAGAATGTCTGAAGACCAACTTCTCGAGAGCTCCTCTCTGCGGCTGCTCGGTCTCACGCTGTCCGCTGACCTGAGATGAAACAAATACATCGAGTCAATTGCTTCATCCACCGCAAGGAAAGTTGGCTTCCTATGCCGAGCCAGGAAATTTTTCTCCCCGGAATCGATCCTCCAAATCTATAAATCAACCATTCGCCCTTGCATGGAGTATTGCTGCCACATATGGTCTGGAGCCCCTGCTGTTTGCCTCAGGGTTCTTGATAAGATCCAGAGACGGATATGCAATGTAATTGGCCCTGATCTGTCATCTCGTCTGCAGTCGCTCTCTCACAGACGCGCCGTTGCCTCGCTCTGTCTTTTTTACAAATACTTTCACGGTAATTGCTCCGATGAGCTGCTTTCGCTGGTCCCAGGCCTCATGAATTTAAGCGTCCTACGAGGCTGGCATCCCGTTCCCACCCCTTCACCGTTGAAACTGTTAGATGTAGACGTCTCTTCTACTCCAATAGCTTCATGTCTCGCACATCTCGCCTGTGGAACTCCCTTCCTTATTCCTGTTTCCCTGACAAATACAATCTCCAACTATTTAAGTGTAACGTCAATCGACATCTCCAGTTGCCTTGATCTATCAACTTCTCTTCTCCACATACTTTCCCCTTTCATTCCTATTTGCACTCGCTCCAAATCTTCTGTAACCCCCTAGCCTTGATCGATCCACTATCTTTCTCCACATCCACTCCTTTACCACTCCTACCTGCTCTTCCTCCAAACCTTCTGTAACCCCTTGCGTGTTAGTGGCTTCCAGCCTTGCTTGGGGTGAAAAGCTTAAAAAATTAAAAATTAAAAAAATGGAATTTCATGTGAAAATTTAATTGTTCTTTGTTTATTTAAATGCCTTTTTCTTAGTCGGACATTTTTACAAATTAAAATTTTATATTCTTATCAATATAAAATTATTCTTGTAAATAAACAATCTAATTAATTAAAGTGGGTTAATTTGCAGTTTAGCACCTGGTCTCAGTTCGCATTAAAACTTTCCGGAATATTTACATTTATGTGTAATTGTAAATGCTTCATCCGAATCTTGCTTGATAAATTTATTAAAATCTACCGTTTTGGAGTTATCGACAGTAAAAGTTCGGATTCATTCGCATCGCAGCAGCCATTACTGGCGTTGTTTGCACACATTCGCTGCAGAACAGCTATAACTGGAATATTCACTTGTCTTGATTATTGCGCACGCAATATAGTTCTCTTGCGCAGTAATTGAGAAAAATAAGGTGATTAAACAAGGCCGTTAACTACGTTCTCTTCCGCGCTTAGCTTTCCGCAGCGAATGCATGCAAACAATGCCATTAATGGCTGCCGCCAACAACGCAAATGAATCCGAACTTTTACTGTCGATAACTCGGTAGATTTTATCAAATTTATGAAGCCAGATACGAATGAAGCATGTGCAATTGGACATAAATGTAAGTTTTCTGGAAATTTTTAATGTGAACTGAGCGAGGGGTTTTAAACTGCAAATTAACTATAAAGGGTTTAATATTTTTGTTGTCAATTCTGGAGAAAAAAAAACAATGCGTAAATCCACTTTAAAATGTTTGGGTTTTATTAATATTCTAAAGTAGCTTTTTAAAACCAAAATTGCCGTAAAGAATTAGGCGGGTTGAGAGAAAAGCCTTCCATATTGAAAGACTTTTTCTTTTTTTATTTATTTTTTTATTTATT
>OZ038509.1:85824415-85829415 GCA_964036315.1 Acanthosepion esculentum
TATTTTTCTAAGGTTATCTTTTCTGTCTATTTCTATTTTTAAAATTATAGTGAATTTGGCATGGCTTTTAAAATCGAGATTTCCTACGCGGAAATGTTGTTCTACAGGTAATAATTTTTCGCGGGCAGCCGACTTGATCCGATTTCGATAATTAATAATTCTATAGTGAAAGGGCCATTCAGATTTTTCCACATATTGTTTCAAGAGTAGTGTGCATTCTAACGGGGAAATTATGTGATGACTTCTACAGTTAGTTGTGGTAGATCTTGAAAGTAGTTTTAGTGACTGAGCTAGTGAATGAATTGGTATGTCTAATGTAGTTACTACATAAGATCCATTTGTTACGAGGTTGGGAAATTTTCCGTTCTTTCTATTTTTGGTCTATTATGGGTTACCTTATCTGAAATTTGGTTCCTACCTATAATTTCCTTAAGGTTCTTAAGTCTACGCTATGATAGAAGGCCAAGTTCCTGAAAGATTTTAGGTCTGGATTGAGATGTAATATTTTCCAGCGACTTTTGATTATCTGAGTGAAGGCAGACTGGTGTTGAAAGTGGTTACTCCAGGGATGCGTCTGGATTTATTTTTAATTATATACATTAAGGTGTCTTCCCTAAGTCTGTAATATATATATATATATATATATATATATATATATAATATATTTAGAGATGGAGAGAATTAATAGAAGTAAAACGCTGTCACCGAGCTGATTGATGTTATCCCCACCACCCCGATTCTCATAGACGTACTTCCTAGAATCACGCCGTCCACACATCAGTGGGTATCGGATATTCCCAAAGGTTTTCCAAACACAAACTAAGCCTGGATAACGAGAAATACGGAAAAATAAAAGAGCTGACCCTAAATATTCCTGGCAAATAAAATATCGTGGACCCCGGCCGACCGAATATTACTTGGGGAATCCTGACCAGAATTAAATCCTACAATGCCAAGGAAGAAACATACAATCTTTGTCTTTTAGAAAAACTAGCTATTCTAAAAAAAAAAAAAATTGATAACCCAAATTTACAAGATGAAAGAAATGAATTAATCGTCACATGTACAAATAAAAATCTTTTGAAAAATGATGAACCAGAATGAATTCAAGAAGATTCCACCATTTCTTGTGTTATTATAATTTATTTTTTATGCCAAATGTATATGTATGTATGTATGAATGTATAGTTGCTATGTTTGTGTATTTCTGAGATATATATATATATAATATATATATAGAGAGAGAGAGAGAGACATTTTTTTATGTTTATACATTCTTTTAATAGATAAAAATATTTAAGTAAATGCTCTGTTGATAACAAACAGTATGAACGACATTTACCGGCCTGAATGTCCGAGAAATTGTCATAGAAAATATGCGTCCACCGACAGGAATCGAACCTGTATCCTATTTTCTTTTTTATCTTTTTGTCTTCTTTTTCTCTTTTCCTTTTCTCTCTTCCTTTTTTCTTTTTTTTCTCTCTCTTCCTTTTTTCTTTTTTTTTTCTCTCTCTTCCTTTTTTCTTTTTTTTCTCTCTCTTCCTTTTTTCTTTTTTTTCTCTCTCTTCCTTTTTTCTTTTTTTTCTCTCTCTTCCTTTTTTCTTTTTTTCTCTCTCTTCCTTTTTTCTTTTTTTTCTCTCTCTTCCTTTTTTCTTTTTTTTCTCTCTCTTCCTTTTTTCTTTTTTTCTCTCTCTTCCTTTTTTCTTTTTTTCTCTCTCTTCCTTTTTTCTTTTTTTCTCTCTCTTCCTTTTTTCTTTTTTTTTCTCTCTTCCTTTTTTCTTTTTTTTTCTCTCTTCCTTTTTTCTTTTTTTCTCTCTCTTCCTTTTTTCTTTTTTTTCTCTCTCTTCCTTTTTTCTTTTTTTTCTCTCTCTTCCTTTTTTCTTTTTTTTCTCTCTCTTCCTTTTTTCTTTTTTTTCTCTCTCTTCCTTTTTTCTTTTTTTTCTCTCTCTTCCTTTTTTCTTTTTTTCTCTCTCTTCCTTTTTTCTTTTTTTTCTCTCTTCCTTTTTTCTTTTTTTTCTCTCTCTTCCTTTTTTCTTTTTTTTTCTCTCTTCCTTTTTTCTTTTCTCTCTTCCTTTTTTCTTTTCTCTCTTCCTTTTTTCTTTTCTCTCTTCCTTTTTTCTTCTCTCTCTTCCTTTTTTCTTCTCTCTCTTCCTTTTTTCTTCTCTCTCTTCCTTTTTTCTTCTCTCTCTTCCTTTTTTCTTCTCTCTCTTCCTTTTTTCTTCTCTCTCTTCCTTTTTTCTTCTCTCTCTTCCTTTTTTCTTCTCTCTCTTCCTTTTTTCTTCTCTCTCTTCCTTTTTTCTTCTCTCTCTTCCTTTTTTCTTCTCTCTCTTCCTTTTTTCTTCTCTCTCTTCCTTTTTTCTTCTCTCTCTTCCTTTTTTCTTCTCTCTCTTCCTTTTTTCTTCTCTCTCTTCCTTTTTTCTTCTCTCTCTTCCTTTTTTCTTCTCTCTCTTCCTTTTTTCTTCTCTCTCTTCCTTTTTTCTTCTCTCTCTTCCTTTTTTCTTCTCTCTCTTCCTTTTTTCTTCTCTCTCTTCCTTTTTTCTTCTCTCTCTTCCTTTTTTCTTCTCTCTCTTCCTTTTTTCTTCTCTCTCTTCCTTTTTTCTTCTCTCTCTTCCTTTTTTCTTCTCTCTCTTCCTTTTTTCTTCTCTCTCTTCCTTTTTTCTTCTCTCTCTTCCTTTTTTCTTCTCTCTCTTCCTTTTTTCTTCTCTCTCTTCCTTTTTTCTTCTCTCTCTTCCTTTTTTCTTCTCTCTCTTCCTTTTTTCTTCTCTCTCTTCCTTTTTTCTTCTCTCTCTTCCTTTTTTCTTCTCTCTCTTCCTTTTTTCTTCTCTCTCTTCCTTTTTTCTTCTCTCTCTTCCTTTTTTCTTCTCTCTCTTTTTTTTTCTCTCTCTTCCTTTTTTCTTTTTTTTTCTCTCTCTTCCCCTTTTTTCTTTTTTTTTTCTCTCTTCCCCTTTTTCTTTTTTTTTCTCTCTTCCTTTTTTCTTTTTTTTTCTCTCTTCCTTTTTTCTTTTTTTTCTCTCTTCCTTTTTTCTTTTTTTTTCTCTCTTCCTTTTTTCTTTTTTTTTCTCTCTTCCTTTTTTCTTTTTTTTTCTCTCTTCCTTTTTTCTTTTTTTTCTCTCTTCCTTTTTTCTTTTTTTTTCTCTCTTCCTTTTTTCTTCTCTCTCTTCCTTTTTTCTTCTCTCTCTTCCTTTTTTCTTTTTTTTTCTCTCTTCCTTTTTTCTTTTCTCTCTTCCTTTTTTCTTTTCTCTCTTCCTTTTTTCTTTTCTCTCTTCCTTTTTTCTTTTTTCTCTCTCTTCCTTTTTTCTTTTTTCTCTCTCTTCCTTTTTTCTTTTTTTTCTCTCTCTTCCTTTTTTCTTTTTTCTTCTCTCTCTTCCTTTTTTCTTCTCTCTCTTCCTTTTTTCTTCTCTCTTCCTTTTTTCTTTTTTTTTCTCTCTCTTCCCCTTTTTTCTTTTTTTTTTCTCTCTTCCCCTTTTTTTTTCTCTCTTCCCCTTTTTTTTTCTCTCTTCCCCTTTTTTTTTCTCTCTTCCCCTTTTTTTCTCCTCTCTTCCCCTTTTTTTCTCCTTTTTCTCTCTCTTTAAATGTTTAAATTTTAAACTCTTATTTTATTTCTTCACACTTCTGACTTGACAAAGCCAAGATGTCTTGTTGGTAGAAATAGCTATTTTCGAATGGGGGATGAATTCGGATTTTTATTCTTTGCAAAATCTATACACACACCATATCATAAGTAAATGGACTACTCCATTGTTTTAAGGGCAGCAGCTCATAAATATTAACATTAAAATCGTACTCCTGTCAGTTCTCAATCCGTGACGATTGCCCCGCGTATCGAACTCGGATCCGGACCAAACCGTAAAAAGGGATAAAATCCATGTTTGTTATGAGTGTAATTTCTGAAGAATTGTTTTTTTTTTTTAAGCCGACATATTTTTGTTCTTTCAAACATTACTTTTAGTGGAT
The DNA here is from genome assembly GCA_964036315.1 of Acanthosepion esculentum. Lineage (NCBI taxonomy): Eukaryota > Metazoa > Mollusca > Cephalopoda > Sepiida > Sepiidae > Acanthosepion > Acanthosepion esculentum. Next base: position 85,828,370 of record OZ038509.1, read on the forward strand.
ATCCATATTTGAATAGACGCTCCGTTTTTGGTTTTTGTTTCTTTAACTGGTTATTTCACCAATTTTACTGCGCACAAAGATTTATGATGAAAATGTCGGAGGGCGCGCGCGCACACACATACACACACATATATTTTATATCATCCAGACTGTTTCGCTGTTTCACAGCTCATTAATGTGGCTAGATTGTCTCAAGCCGGGATCGAATCCTGATTGATTTGGTATCACTCGGATATTTTTACGCTTAAGCCATTGGCGCACGGCATAATGAAGGTGAATTTAAACGTATTTATTTTTTAGACAAACACGGTAGTGAAGACCGGAGAACTCGATTCGTCTTTACGATGAGTCTTGCATCAGCAGCGTGTGTGTGTGTGTTACTCTCGAGTAATTTGTAACAAGTTTATTTATCATCTCTCAGTTGCGTCTCTGTCTTTGGGCAGAGTGCACTCAGAGGCGACTCCGTCAAAGGACAGTCGCAACTGAGGAAAATTATACTGAGAGGTGCCCAGCCCTGGGGTTGCCCAGAGCCACGCCCTCTCATTGCACCAAAGAGAGGGATCGGTATTCGCATAGACACCAGCGCTACCGACGGTTGCAGGGCACGGGAAATTTTTGTTCCTAGCCCCGGATGTACGCGTTCAGACTCCCCACATTAGCCCGGCCTTGTGTCACAACCTGACCTCGTGGTGGAAGCGGGGGTGAATATATATAATAAAAAGGCTGAAACACTAATATTCCATGGTCATAATTTATTCCATTGGAATCGTAAATACGATCCAATTCATCAGACCTACAAATTCAAAAAGAAAACAGAAAAAACATCTCCGGGATTAACAAATAATATTTAGTGAGTGTGTATGTATGAGAGTGTGGGGTGAATGCTAGAGTGAATGAAATCCAAAAGGAGCGGTAACAGACGAGAGGAGAATAGGAAGACCTGTTACCCCTCCTTTTGGCTTTCATTCACTCTAGCATTCGCCCCACACTCTCATACATACACTCTAACTAAATTTTATTTTTTTTATTTCCGAAGATGTTTTTTC
>OZ038509.1:85836915-85859415 GCA_964036315.1 Acanthosepion esculentum
CTCTCTCTCTCTCCTTCTCTCTCTCTCTCCTTCTCTCTCTCTCTCCTTCTCTCTCTCTCTCCTTCTCTCTCTCTCTCCTTCTCTCTCTCTCTCTCCTTCTCTCTCTCTCTCTCCTTCTCTCTCTCTCTCTCCTTCTCTCTCTCTCTCTCCTTCTCTCTCTCTCTCTCCTTCTCTCTCTCTCTCTCCTTCTCTCTCTCTCTCTCCTTCTCTCTCTCTCTCTCCTTCTCTCTCTCTCTCTCCTTCTCTCTCTCTCTCTCCTTCTCTCTCTCTCTCTCCTTCTCTCTCTCTCTCTCCTTCTCTCTCTCTCTCTCCTTCTCTCTCTCTCTCTCCTTCTCTCTCTCTCTCTCTCTCTCTCTCTCTCTCTCTCTCTCTCTCTCTCTCTCCTTCTCTCTCTCTCTCTCTCCTTCTCTCTCTCTCTCTCTCCTTCTCTTTCTCTCTCTCTCCTTCTCTTTCTCTCTTCTTTCTCTCTCACTGCTCCTCTGTCCTCTTTCTCTTTCTCTCTCACTGCTCCTCTGTCCTCTTTCTCTTTCTCTCTCACTGCTCCTCTGTCCTCTTTCTCTTTCTCTCTCACTGCTCCTCTGTCCTCTTTCTCTTTCTCTCTCACTGCTCCTCTGTCCTCTTTCTCTTTCTCTCTCACTGCTCCTCTGTCCTCTTTCTCTTTCTCTCTCACTGCTCCTCTGTCCTCTTTCTCTTTCTCTCTCACTGCTCCTCTGTCCTCTTTCTCTTTCTCTCTCACTGCTCCTCTGTCCTCTTTCTCTTTCTCTCTCACTGCTCCTCTGTCCTCTTTCTCTTTCTCTCTCACTGCTCCTCTGTCCTCTTTCTCTTTCTCTCTCACTGCTCCTCTGTCCTCTTTCTCTTTCTCTCTCACTGCTCCTCTGTCCTCTTTCTCTTTCTCTCTCACTGCTCCTCTGTCCTCTTTCTCTTTCTCTACTGTTTTGGCAACCTTAGCCAAAGTGTCCAGTGGCATTGTTGCACATGTATTTTCAATTTCTTGTGTAAGAGCCGCCAATCTAATGCCATCTGGCGGCAAAATACCCTAACTACAGTAAACAGTGTTATCGCAATTTCATGAAATTATGAAAGACAAGTTGTTCCCTTTCCTTAATGACTGAATGACTTTCTGGCGCCCTCTGTGTTTGTCATACCAACGCAAGAACTCTGTTCGGTATGAATCCGTCTGCCCCCCTTAGCTGTGGGTTAAATAGTAGGATTTGTATCGGGAAAAAATCGGTTTTATTCTCAAAAAATTATTTCTCTCGCAAACAAGAATCTTACAATCCAAAATATGTTTAGACTTTAAATATTCCACAAAGCTTTAAGACGTAAAAACAAAAAATCTATCAACCACGACTTCCTACCTTTCACATCTCTTAACAATGTTACTTTTAACTATCCCTCCTCGCCCCTGTCGGTTAACCATTTACATAAGCTTGTAGATAGGTTCCTCTGTCCGACTTGTATTCGATATATCCTGTGAGTGTCAAATTTTCCACCTTTTCTCATTATGTGTTCCATCATTTTCAGCTGTCTCTGATTCTAAGTAACTCATCTAAAAACTTCAGATAATGGTTCAGTTTAGCCTGGTGCTCACTTTTTTGGCCTTGTGCCAGGTTAAGACGTGTTAAGTCTTCACCTCCAAATTTTCTGTTCCTTTCGTTCCCCTGCCAACCCTTGTCTTACCCTTTTTCTTTTTTCGTAGCATTTTTCTGCCATTCGCTACCAGACTCTTGCATATTGCAATGGAATGTGCCTTTTGCTTCCAGCCTCAAATGAATCTTTACTTTCTCTCAGTGGCAAAATTCCAAGAAGACCAACTGATCTTTTGCCAGAATTTACATTCTTTCACTGATTTTTCTCTTTCGAAATTTACCATTTTTATGCTGCCTTCTACTACGTTCCTACTCCCCCAATCTTGCCTTAAAGAAAAAAAAATCACTTCCTCTCACTTTAGTTTAGTGGAGACGTTTTGGCCTCGGAATCTTTACTACAAGGGGAGTCTTATTTTTTCGATTGACTCAGACGTGAGGCCCAGTGTACTGATTCCAAGAAATGTCTTTCGATAATTCAATTGTCTAAAATTCTAGCAGGAACTCATTACACATTATTTGACGAGTATCTTTATCTTTCTTTCTTTTTTTTTTGTATTTGACACTAAATCCTGTAGCATTACGGTAGGACTACTTTCTTACGCGCACGGATATGTGTGAAGTAATAACACATGTTTAGGACCAGGTATTTCGACACCGACCAGCAACGGTTTCTCGATTTCAATTTTCTGACGAATCAAATTATAATTTTTAAATCAATGATTGAATTAGCTCCTTTCGAGTTCTACGACTACAAAATACCCGTGAATATTTCCCTATTGAATTGTTAAATATTTGAGCTTAACAACTTTAACAAAATATTGAAATGACAACATAAATACGAAAGCTGGTACTTGTGTAACGCCAGATCTCGCGAAACTTTCACTTATAAAAAAATGATTTTATCATGTATCTCGTGTATCATGCAAATGAGACCATTTTTGAGAGACCAAATTCCAATAGACTAACCGCTTTTCCTCTATCTCTTTATCCCGTCTTCTAGTTAAATAAATAGAAAAAGTAAGAGATCGTTAGTAACACTTCGGAAAGAATAGACTGGCTTTACTCAGTGTGAAAGAATATTAGAAAAAGAAAAACATTATTAGGTCGGGCGGGGAAACAATAAAAGAAAATGAATTAAGAAGACAGACGATAACGATTGACATTGCATTCAAATTTTCCGGCATTCTAAAGTTGACAGGAAATCAAGGTTCGGAAGAGTTCCACAAGCGATAACTGCGAGAAAGGAAGGTGCCAGATATTCTCGTCTAACGCGAGATCTCACGTATCGTGCGACCTCCAAATTTTCACTTATAAAAATGATTTTATCATGTATCTCGTGTATCATGCGAGTTCCTTTTTTGATAGACCAAATTCCAATAGACTAACCTCTTTTCCTCTATCTCTTTATCCCATCTTCTAGTTAAATAAGTTAAAAAAGTAAAAGAGAATGCTAAAAGTATCGTTAGTAAGGCTATACCCGTTGTGTAAACACGTACAGTCATAAACAACCGATAGAGAAACAGTTAAACATCTTATAAACGTAAACAATGGAAAAGATGCATATTGGCTATGTTTGTATTTTATAAGACGATATTCATATGAGAATAATACCTGCATTATTATTAGATAAAGTCAGTTTTATCAAAACCATGTTTATTTTAAGTACAGCTGTACTTTTTTTGATTCCTGTAAATGGATATATAGTTTGGTCAACGGCGTATCCAGAACAAGCAGTTCATAGGCTAATTTTTATATCTATTGTATTATGCGACCCCACTTAAAATTAGGTCTTCAAAACTCACATGATACGCAAGTAGATACGGTAATTATTTAAAGAGGTAAGAGGGTACAAAAGATTGAAAAAATGTTTTTTTTTTCCATTTCACTGAAGCAGAGGTCAAATGCATGAAAGCGTTATCTCTCTCTCTCTCACTCTCACTCATACTCACACACACACAGACACGAAAACCAAACAGCGTCTCTGATATCTTTTTCTTTTTTTCCCCCCCTTTTTTATTCTTTTTCCTTTCTTCCGTTCTTTCTTTCTTAATTATGTACACGTTCTTTTATTGCTGGAACTAAACAGCATCTCAAATACATCTTCATCTTCTGACTTTCCTCGCAAGCAAAACGGGAATGGTTCATTACTTATCTGAGACAATGGCAGAACGTAACTTATATTCCAAGGAACAAATAGAATTCTAATATGAATAGAAAGACCCGTGAAAGTTTCACGGTTTACATATTTGAAGTTTCTGCTCATCTAGTCTCGACTCTGATGATATTCTTATGTAAAACTTGTTTCATCAATCAACCAACGAAATCTTCTCTCAGGACGTCTTGCGCACGACCCGACTTTTATTAGTGCAATGGGTCGTTACCAATTACGAAAAAAAACCCTGCTCACTACTAGGGGACTAGAATACTCTGATTTCGTCCTTTGGATAAAAAAAACCTCGAAGGAGCTGCCTACCGGGTGAATACTGTTGTATGGACAAGCAGTACTTACCTACATACTGAGGTATAATTTTTAATTGAAAAATACTTCGTTTTAACGTTCCTAGATTTATATTGAATTGTGGATCATTTGAGCCATGACGAACAGATTTTTTTTTTTTTTTTTTTTTTACGAATCGAAGTTAGGTTAATGCTAGAACAAATTATTTATCAAATCTGTATTAAGGTACTAGCATAGTACCCGTCAAAACCTATTTACGTATGAAGCTTTGGCAATTTTTAAGCCTCATTAGGAGTACAAAGTGAATTACCGTGGAGATTACATTTACAACACCACTTTCAAAAATTCTCTCGATAGAAACAAGGACAGGGATGTACGATTGTTTTATTTTATATTTTAATAATAATAAGTAATGATTATATGTGATGGTGATTATGAGAGGAGATAACATTAAAGATAATAATTATAGTAATGATAATAATAACGGTAAAAAATAATGATTATGATAGTAATACTAATAGTGATGATGATAATAGCGATAATGATGATAATAGTAATAATGTCATGTTAGTGATGATGATGATAATAATGATGGTAATAAGTCATGATAATAGTGATGATGATGATAATAGTCACGATAGTGATGATGATGATAATAGTCACGATAGTGATGATGATGATAATAGTCACGATAGTGATGATGATGATAATAGTCACGATAGTGATGATGATGATAATAGTCACGATAGTGATGATGATGATAATAGTAATAATCATCATCATAACAATAGTAATAATTGTAATAATGATAATAATAGTAATGAAAACCAGTGATGATGATAGTGATGATAATAGTGATGATTATAAGAGTCATGATAGTAATGATGATACTAGTGATTATTTATGATGATAGTGATAAGTCATGATAATAGTGATGGTTATGATAATAATCATCATCATAATAGTAATGACTGTAATAATAATAATAATGAAAACAAGTGGTGATGATAGTGATGATAATAGTAATGATGATAGTGATGATGATAATAGTGATTACGATAATAGTAATGATGATAGTGATGATAGTAATAAATCTAAAGTCATGTGTATTTCAAATTTGAAATTACTAAGTAGCATTTGTTTTGTGGAGTATAAATATATCAGATAAAAAATCATTGGAATCATTGTCTGTTCTGACTCTGATGAGCGGTGTGATGCGAAACTCTTGTGTCGGTCAATGAGAGAAGTTCAATGAATATTTGATTTATTGAATATTACAGAGTTTTTTTTATAACATAACGTTGTTAATTTTCCTGTTGACTGTGCTGGACGTAACAATGTTCATTAAATGCTGGATTCTACAGATATTGCTTCTCCATTACTGTTGTGGATTCCGGGAATAGAATCCTGCACAAATAAATAAACAACGCCAGTAATTGAGATAGAAAAATAAGTGTATTAAACGTAAGAATACAGACTTGAAGTGAAGATTAGTAGTCCAGGAATGCGGGTTAGTAGAAAGTATGTACAAGTCTCTCGAAGTGAAGCCGTAATTTCTCTATCTCTCTCTCTCTCTCTCTGTATCTCTCTCTCTCTCTCTGTATCTCTCTCTCTCTCTCTGTATCTCTCTCTCTCTCTCTGTATCTCTCTCTCTCTCTCTGTATCTCTCTCTCTCTCTCTGTATCTCTCTCTCTCTCTGTATCTCTGTATCTCTCTCTCTCTCTGTATCTCTGTATCTCTCTCTCTCTCTGTATCTCTGTATCTCTCTCTCTCTGTATCTCCCCTGCAGGGATTCTCTCTGTCAGTATAAATATACTTTGGACGAGTCCATCTTGTGTAAAAGGCGTCTGCCCCACAACAATTACGAAACGAGGGATTTTATCGGATTTAAGGAACATAGCCACCCCCAACCCACCAATCCAATTACAGTGTAACCCGGATATGAGACCCGGATATAAGAGAGAGATTCTCTGGTCCCAAATTAGAGCCTGTGTTAATGTATATATAATAGACCAAACCTGGATATAAGAGAAACCCGGATATAAGAGACTTATTTTCCGGTCTCGACAACTCTCTTATATCCGGGTTACACTGTAGCTCTTTAAATCGAGGTTTTATTATAAACAGCTTTCGACATTGGACGATCCAGCGGGGCTTTCAGTCGGTTACGTACCATATGAGATACACGCGTTGGGCGATCATGTTTCTTTCGATTCATGACTAGACAGAAGGTTTACCCCCAGTAGGTTGCCTTTTCTTTCTGCGGTAGACTGGTTGCCAACCAAGGCTATAGGATCCAGTCTGTCCTGCTACAGCTTGTGAGAATAAACGGATTCATAACTTTCCCAGGTGTAACGTGAATGTAACAAAGCAATAGCAGTAGAGGTTTATCTCCTGTTTCCTGTTTATGGTTGAGTTTCCGGTTCCTTCTAATTTTTTTTTTTGTTCTCTTTCACTCACATTAACCCCCACACACACACACTTCTTAGTGACATTATCGTCTTACCTGGGGTGAATTTATTAAAAAAAACAATTTGTTACAGAAAATCTTAATTTCAGTGCGAGTTTGTCCAATTGATATTCGCGGTTAACTCATCCAAAATCTGACCTGTCAAAAGTCCTGACGATAAACTACATCCGCGTCCTGGGTAAGACGATAAAATACATCCGGCAGCAAGGCCTCTGATCAGAAGATTTTGAGGAGCCTGGAGCCACCTCTTAATTGCTGTTGTTCCCAGATCCACCCTGATCCGAGGTGGTAGCACCTGTTAGGGTCAAGGCTATGGGCAAATAGTAAACCTCCAAACAAAACCTTATAGTAAAAAAATAATCCAGCATTAACTATTTATAGCATAACTGTAGCTGAAGGCATCCAGTTGCTTTCAAAATATTTAGATTTCGGCATTAAATAACCTGTAGGGGTTGATATGCCGCTAAACAAAATCAGCCAACCAATGAGGGTTGTCCGTAAAGTACAAACATTTACTAATAAATTCGTACAAAATAAAACAAGGTGCATATGTTACCAGCACAAGTATGTTAAATTTCCGCTGAGTTGGCATCGAGAGTTATGCGTTTCTTTCTCATCCTGGCTACTTACTCGCCATAATGTTAGATTAGTTTAAGCTTTCTTTCTCCCATGTGCATGAATGAGAAAGAAAAAAAATAGGACGATTGACGTAAGGGTGCATCTGGCGACAGTGTTACTCTAAGTGCAATTTCTCTGCAGTGGATTGATGCACTTGTCACTACCGGTTATTTACTCGCCTCCCCAAGATTTGATACAGGGTCGGCTTTTATAGCGATTTTCCAAGCGTAGCTTAGATGTGGCACAAGGCAGCCAGTGAGGATCGAACTCACTACTCAGTCGTAATTGTTCTAGCGAGACAAGCTTGCTAACCATTACACCGCCTCGAGGTGCCCAGGCTCGTCTTTTCTATATGTAATATAAATGCCTTGGCTATACCTCTAATGGTCGCTCCTTGTCGGGGCTTGTGTGATCCAATAGCTCTGAGAACGACGCCTAAGTTCTAAACTCCTGGTAGGGTCATCATTTGGCGACAAGATCGTAGACGAGGACTCAGACTAAGCGCGATCAACCCCAACGGCGGAATCAGCAGATGAAGAGGGCTACGCATGTTGGACATGCTACAGAAGGCGCCACCCGAAATTATAACAGTGGCAGCCCGTTACAATTTCAAAGCTGGATTCTGTATGTCTCCTTCTACATGTGCCACAGGGGAAAACTCCTGAAATCAAGTGTGTGGGTCGCTTCCTGGCATGTTGAGGTCCACCTTAAACACATTCACCTTTTCACCTACAAGCAACTCTAGCAAAGCCAAACGGCGATAGGAAATGGTTGACGGAACAGGTTTTGGCGGTGAATGTACTCATCAACGCCATCATCATTAAGGAAGCGATCAGCAAAGAAATTAAATTCTTGGATACGAAATAAAGCCGACAACGCCAATAAATGCCTTGTTATTTTAATAGAGAATGCCAGGAAGGAATGTATCGTGACTAATCAGCAATGCTATTGACAGAAGTCTCTGTGTATCCTAATATTTTGTGGGGAATGGTATATTTGTCTTCGTCTGTTAATAAAGTCTGCAACAGTAAAAGAATAACCCGTTTGGTGCCTTGTGCCTTCACCAAAGTAGGAAGAGACCCTGAGAAGATTTTTTTTTTTTTTTTTTTACCTCTGTCAGTGGAAGTAGCAGATAGAACCTGTCTATAATTTTGGCAACAGCTTAAGTAGGTAAAAAAAAAAAAAAAAAAAAAAAACAGGAAAAGGAAGAAAGGAAGAGAACATTTGCCGAAAGGAAATAACGGTGTCAGGGCATTGTGGGATATATTTTGTATATATTACTGTTTTCTTTTTTGTGGGTGTTTTTTTCGCGCTCTTTTTTCCCGTTAGGTGCCTAATGATGGTTGTACTTTATTTTAAGGACTTCCTCGGAAGTGGTTGCATCGTGTTGATGAGGCATGCCTTGAGAATTGCAAACGTTAAGATAATTAAACATGTTAGTCAATATTGCTGCAGTGATGAACTCCAGACAAGAAGCACCGTTGTTCTCCCTTTTCTTTCTCTTTCTCTCTCTTTATTATTAGTTTCTCTCTCTTTATTATTAGTTTCTCTCTCTTTATTATTAGTTTCTCTCTCTTTATTATTAGTTTCTCTCTCTTTATTATTAGTTTCTCTCTCTTTATTATTAGTTTCTCTCTCTTTATTATTAGTTTCTCTCTCTTTATTATTAGTTTCTCTCTCTTTATTATTAGTTTCTCTCTCTTTATTATTAGTTTCTCTCTCTTTATTATTAGTTTCTCTCTCTTTATTATTAGTTTCTCTCTCTTTATTATTAGTTTCTCTCTCTTTATTATTAGTTTCTCTCTCTTTATTATTAGTTTCTCTCTCTTTATTATTAGTTTCTCTCTCTTTATTATTAGTTTCTCTCTCTTTATTATTAGTTTCTCTTGTTTTTCTTTATCGTTCTCATTTTAGTCGCACACTACCTTTTTCTCTCTCTCTCCCCTCGTTCCCTCTCTCTCTCTCTCTCCGTTCTCTCTCCCCTCGTTCCCTCTCTCTCTCTCCGTTCCCTCTCTCTCTCTCTCTCTCTCTCTCTCCGTTCTCTCTCTCTCCGTTCTCCGTTCCCCCTCTCTCTCTCTCTCTCTCTCCGCTCTCTCTCCGTTCTCTCTCTTCGTTCTCCGTTCCCCCTCTCTCTCTCTCTCTCTCCGTTTTCCGTTCCCCCCTCTCTCTCTCTGTCCGTTTTCCGTCCCCCCTCTCTCTCTCTCCGTTTTCCGTTCCCCCTCTCTCTCTCTCTCTCCGTTTTCCGTTCCCCCTCTCTCTCTCCGTTTTCCGTTCCCTCTCTCTCTCCGTTTTCCGTTCCCTCTCTCTCTCCGTTTTCCGTTCCCTCTCTCTCTCCGTTTTCCGTTCCCTCTCTCTCTCTCTCTCTCTCTCCGTTTTCCGTTCCCTCTCTCTCTCTCTCTCTCTCTCTCCGTTTTCCGTTCCCTCTCTCTCTCTCTCTCTCTCTCTCCGTTTTCCGTTCCCTCTCTCTCTCTCTCTCTCTCTCTCTCTCTCCGTTTTCCGTTCCCTCTCTCTCTCTCTCTCTCTCTCTCTCTCTCTCCGTTTTCCGTTCCCTCTCTCTCTCCGTTCTCTCTCTTCGTTCTCCGTTCTCTCTCCCTAGAATAGACCAGTCCGTTACATGTAATATACACTGTTTAAAAATACAAACTGGGCAACTATTTCAAATGCGGTTATCCACTAAATATAACGTCTGAAGTAGTAAAAATCTCGGATTAAAAATAAATCCATTAATTCTTCAGAAAATATATCCGCACACATAGATGCATTAAGTATTCTGCACACGCATCCACATAATGAAAAACCGAATTACATAGGATTATATTGATGTACATAATGATTTCTCCGCACTCCACAAATTTTTATGAGATTAAATATCTAAAGTAAAGAATTTTAGACTTGACTCTGCCTCTTTCCTTATTCAACACATGAAATGTGATATGAAACGCGATTCGAAATGTTTTGGAATTCAATTAAATTGCATCAATTTGGTGCAAAGAATTCAGTTTAGAATAAAAATGGAACATACCTCCAGCAATCAATTGAATTTAATCATAAATATCAAATATGATTGAATTATTCACAGCATTTATGTTAGTTTGGCACAAGGCTATAAGTTTGGGGCACTCGATTAAAATCGGTCATTTAATGATCAGCTACACCAAATTGTTAACCATTACATTCTAATAATGCTGTCTTTTATCAAAATAAATGCAAAGAAATTTTACAAAGATAGTGGAGGGAGAATGCTGAATAAAAATTAAATAGCATTTTATTTAATAAAATTGTTGCTTTTTATCCCAACACTCTGGCTCTATACACTCTTCATTATTACTATTATTTTATTACTAGTTTTATTCCATTTTATGATTGTTGCTTTTTAGCCCAACACGCTCTGGTTCGATTCTTGCATTAACCGCCTCAGTGAAGGAAATGCAATTGGAAATAATTATCTATGAGCCGAAATTGTATTCCACAATTTGGAAATCTATTTTTCTCATGTACAGTGACATAACCACTTCAGTCATCATCTGATGTTGTACTTTGTCAGATGAATCAGTCATAAAATAATTTCTATTCGTGAATTAGTTTTTCTAGTACTACTATAAGTACTTATATATATATATATATATATATATATATAATTTATTCAAAAATTATAACATAAATATGTTATAAAATCACTACAAAAATAGCCACTTTCTTTCAACACCCTCACTTGATAAGACACCAGAAGTGTAGAAAAATGGCTATTTTTATAGTGATTTTATAACATATTTGTTATAATTTTGGAATAATTACATTTGCTCTACTCTGTATTGATCATTCTTTTAAGAATAGTATTTTTGGTTATTGGAATTTATTCTATACGTACCAATCATATACTTGGAGATATATATATAGGCAGCAACCTTTATTTTAACAATGTTTTGTTGAATATGACAGACAAAATTTGATTGTTTTTTTGTTGTTTTGTTTTTTTGCTGGGAGTAAGGGAGTTTAAAAATTTTCCGTTCTGTCTGTTATCCCAAGTACTTTTTGACACTTCCTTAACTCATTTTTGTTTTTTATTTTTTTGTTAAGTGTTGTTAATTTCTCTTCATGTTGGTCTAAAATGTACTTTTTGTGGTGTCTAAATAGTAGTAGCTTTATTCTGATTTGAGTGTGGTTAGAATTCTATTAAAAAAAATTTTCAACACGCCATTTCCACTGCTTAATAAGATGAGATTTATACTGGGTACCAGATGTTTTATGTAAATAGTCTCTCACAGAAAAAAGGCAAAAAAGTGGCCAAACCACTTGGGACAATGGACAACACTGACAATTTTCCACCCCCTTTACTGCCACCAACTAGAAAAATGTAAGATATGTTGGGAAAAAAATAAAAAACTTCAAATTTTCCTCTCTCTCTCTCTCTCTCTCTCTCTCTCTATATATATATATATATATATATATATATATATATATATATATACAATTTGGTGAGATTAAGGCAATGCAAATATTTTCTGTAATATCCATTGTCCCAAGCGCTTTCAGCTACTTCTGTAGCCATTTTCAAGGGTGGTTGTTTTTAAGTGTTGCTTATTCCTTTTCATGTTTGTCTGTTTAAGATGTAGTTCTGTGCTGTGTGAATTGTTGTAGCGTTTATTCCAAGTTTCTTGAGTTGGCGTATTTCTATTAAAAAAAAAACCTACAACACACCATTTCCGCAGCTTAATAAGGTGAGATTTATACTGGGTTCCAGATGTTTTATTTAGTCTATCTCACCGCGAGATCTTTTTGGTATCATGACCTATATAAGATACTAATGTTATCAACCAGAATCTTTGTCTTGTTGTAAATTGTGGGTGGCTAAGTACATTTTTTTATGGTACTATGATCAGTTATAGTGACACTTGATCCGTCTGCTCAAGGAGGTGGTGGTATGACCGATATACTTAATTGATTTATGACAAGGATATATATATATATATATATATATATGGATTGGTCAATAAGCCTGACAAGTAATTATTGGAACTGGGATCTGAAATTTAAATTGTATAATGTTCAATGGATATGCTTATTATTAAATTTGAATTTTCTTCCTTGTTAATGCAATTAATTCTGTTGAAAAATGAAAAAATGTTGTGTAAAATAAATGTCTTCTGAATTATTAGGCTACAGACTTATTGACATATCTATATATTCACCACTGAATTAAGTCCATTGAGAAAGGATGTTACAAAAATCGATTATCTGTTCTAAAAAATAAACCCCGTTTTTTGAAGTTCACTCATATTAGTGAATATATGAAAAGAAAAAATTTAAATACACATACAGACGTACATATGTACACACACACACACACACACACACACATATATATATATATATATATATATATATATATATATACTGCTACTGAAGGTCCATTATTACTACTTGTTGGTGGAAAGATGAAAGAAATACTAAAAAAAGTGAATAATAATTGCCAAGGCTTCATTTAAGAAATTCAGACAACTTAAGACTATTACTACTTGGTGGAAAAGCAAGAGAAATAAGATGAAAGAAATACTAGTGAAAAATGAATAATAATTGCCAAGGCTTCATCTAAGAAATTCAGACAACTTAAGACTATTACTACTTGGTGGAAAAGCAAGAGAAATAAGATGAAATACTTATTAAAAATTAATAATAACCTTTGTTTTATATTTGAAGCAAAACCTGATATTATATTTGTGTGTCTTTAACAACAAACAAGTCATATTTTTCTGGCGTTAATAACTCCCAATGACATGTTCATCCAATTAACACCTGGTTACTTTATACACCTGGGTGAAACCATATACCCATCTGATCCATCATCGCACTCTAGGTTGTGTTTTCTAGTGTGTCATACAAAAAATTCCAATTGCTTCTGCATATTGCTACAGACATCAGGGCATACCATTGACGTTACTGATATATAATTGGGTGGATTAGTGTGGGAGTGTCGCTCACCTGTTATTTTGAGCTGACACCTTTCTGGAGACAGAGTTAAGGCAACTTCGAAAAAAAGCGGTGGAAGCAGAATCAACAGTATTAGCAAAGTCTGTCCATTCACCCCAGAATTGTCAAAATCAGACGTGCGCCAAACAAGGAAAAGTCTGTCATGTTTAAATCTTGTAACAAGTAAAGACAGGTTTTCAAACATAACGTAACTCCTGTTGTTACTAATTCAACAGTTAACCTTGTTTGAGACAAAAAAGACATTTTTTAAATGCTTTCAGACTTCAAGCTTAAACAAGAAATAATGTTTGAGATTATTTTTAGGATAAAAAGCCAAACTCAAGAAGAAAAATAAGATAAAACTATATATATATATATATACATACATACATACATATATATATGTGAGAGAGAGAGATAGATAGATAGTTATATTATAAATTAACAAATCAGAGACTTCTGAAAGCCATGGTAATATTTTATTTCGCAAAATTGATAATTCGATTTCACTTCGTCAGACCTGGCAGTTTAAAAAATGGCTTTACAAAATGGTTTAAATTTATCCAGACAATTTATTAAAAATTATTTTAAAATTAAATCATGAGAGAAATCGAAGTAAATGTCTAAATTACTTGACCTAGAAAAATTATCCTGGGGATTTACATTAACTTCCAGTTAAGTGCCACTTATTCCCGAGAGTTTTCATATGTCTATTTTATTTCCTTTTGGTCAAATGTTTTGCCGCTTTGAAGATCTTATAAGCACCAAACACTTCCAACTCTGTTAAAATCATTTGCTGTCAACTTCTATGTGGGTCTCCTGATCCAGTCTTATAGAACGCCCGTACTACCATAATATTTTCAATCTGCCAACAAGGAAAATTCATTAGTTTCCATACCTAAGTGATAAAGGGGTAAAGTTCACGTTACCTCTAGTTGTCGTTTGCACCCTTTGAAGATGTTGAAATATCACGAAAAAGTGATGTTATTTTTAGTATTTAAAATTACTGCTGCTGTATGAAAATGACATAATGTTGTTTTTTTTTTCTGTTCAATAGCTGGCATTTGAGCACGTGATTACGTTTCAGCCAGCACACTAATGTCCAAAAGTTTATGGCCACCCTATAGAGTTAACACGGCGATACCCCGGCTTAAGTCGTTTCGAGTTAAACCGACGTATCTTCGAAAATGACTTTCCTTAAACATTATATGGAAAAACTCGCCCTTAAGTTGTTTTACTCGAATTTACGTCTGCCGTTAAAAATATTAGAAACGTCAAAACACTAAAATAACGATAAACACATATAAAAAAAAATATTATGCATACTATATATATATATATATATATATATATATATATATATATATATATATATAAAATCATCAAGAACAAAAAATTAGCATAATATTGTATGTTTAGCAAATATTATTTCAAATTCCTGCCGACAGGCGGCACTCGTACGTTGTCTTTCGCTCCTACACCGATTTTGAATTCAGACTTGTTTACATCTGTGCTCTGCCGTTGACGTTCTTTCAATTACATTTCAATTGTGATTTAGAATACATTTTTACCCATGACTCCGAAAGTAAAGTCCCTAATACTAAACGTAAAGCTATATCGCTGGAAGATAAGGTGGAAATTAAATATTTTATTCAGAATACTGTACGTACATATCACAAATACTGTAACAGGTAATGGGGAGTGCTTATTTGCAGTTTATAGTGTGGTTATTTCGACTTGTTTTTTTTTTTTTTACCTAAGTCGTGACCTCTAGAACCAACTAACGACGTAGGGGCGAGGTATACCTGTAATTTAATTAGCTTACATGTAAGACCAACGATTGCCATTAACCAACAAGGTAGATACCGTATATAATCGTGTATAAGTGGGCTTAATGTATATGTGCGACACTGGAATTGGCGGAGCATGAATCTTAACCTCTCCAGTAAAAAAAATGACCTGTGTATAGTGCAACTGGTCATCGAAAATGCACGATTTTACTCCAGTATATACCATAAGTAAAAAGAGCTGAAATTTAAGACATCATCAGTATTGTTTAGGTATTGGCCAGTATAAACAATAATACTTAAATAGTCATTGCTGACACAACCCTGATGATGACTCGCGTAAATCGAAAGCTCGGACACTTTAGAATTTAGAAAAGCAGATTGACCTAACTTTCCTAGCAGTAGACGCAGCTATGGATTTGATAGTCACTTCACTTCATTTAGCAAACATTTTAAATTATTAATTTCATATTTCTGCAGGGCAGAGGGTTACAAATAATGAAATTGAGAGAGAAAAAACTCGATATAGGGAGGATTGAGGCAAAGACAAAATATGAACGGGATTTAAGTAGACAGAAGATGGCGATTGATGTTGCATTTAAATTTTGTTAATCATTTCACCCCAAATAAGGTGGGAACGCCACTAGTAGGCAGGGGTTCACAGGGAGTGAAAGTGAGAGAAAAGACTGAGTATAGGGAGGATTGAGGAAAGGACAAAAGATGAACGGGATTCAAGTAGACAGAAGATGGCGATTGAAGATTGTAGTTATCAGGGAAGCAAGTAAACAGACGGGAATTCCACTGTCGGGAAGTGCGAGAAAGGAAACTGTTGGAGTAGAAGAGGCGGTTACATTTCGCTCTTTCTAGATACCAATCTAATAGCAAGCTTAAATTCATGTAGACGGGGCACCAGGGAAGAAAGCTCATCCGAGCAGCTGCCATGGAAATATTTGTAGAAAAGACAGAGAGAAGCCACATCACGTCGGTGGGAAAGTGGCTGGTGATGAGATTCCTGGTTAGGATCGATTACATTACAGATCCTTCTTTGGCTTTTGTCAGGAATCTTGAGATGTACAGTAGGAGAACCAGACCAGATATGGCTACAGTATTCCATGCATGGATGAATGGTAGATTTGTAGATGTGCAAAATAGATTATAACGAGAATAATTTTCCTGACACGACACAGTGACCCAACTTTCCTGGCAGTAGAGGCATTTGATAGTCACTTCACTTCATTTAGCAAACATTTCAAATTATTAAGACATCTTGTATTTTATTTCATATTTCTATTTGTCCCCTCAAAATATTGGCGGCTTTTCTTCAATTTTATTTGTTTTTTTTGTTTTTAGTAGAGAATCTGTTTTAAGTTATCAAAAAATACAGGCATGATATTTAAATGATTTTATTTTCGAACCACCCTACACATCTTGCTTATTATACTTACAGCGTTTCGATCATTCTAACCCTTTCTTCAGGTATCTATCTTCGCATTCGTTAGGTATCCTACTTGGAATCTCGAAAGGAAACCTTTATCCAATTAATGGAAACAAATTGATCACAAGCCACTTTTCATGATTAGGGGAGATAACTCATATCAATGACTACTTTGGGTTGTTTGTCCGTTTCTTCCCGTGAAACCTATTAAATATCTTTATTACTGTATTTATTTCAGAAATTAACTAGACTAGTATCCTTTTGATCTAGTGTGTTCGCCAACCTTCCTCACACGTTCTGAAATGAACTGTAGTAATTGTTTTGAAGACTAATACTAAATGTGATTTTTATTTATTTATTTGCATAATTTTATTTAGTTAATTTTATTTATTTAATTACTTTTTATGTTTTACCACGTTTCGAATGGTTACCAGGCTTCATCAGGAGTGTATGGCATTCAGTCAGTAGTCAGTTAGTCTTAAAAAACGCACTAAAATTATTAGTTATGTCTCACATGGTTTGATATGGAACATGTCACAGAAATCGTGATAAATCGATATTGAAGAATAGCTATATATATATATATATATATATATATATATATATATATATATATATATATAAAAGGTCATCCCATAAGTTATACTGACAATTCGGTGATTCTACCTTTTCTTCAGGTGTCTAGCGTCGCATTTGTTAGGTATCCTACGTGGAAGCTTGAATTTAACCCTTTATTCAATTCATGGTGGTAGATTGTTCACTTATCACTTTCCATGGCTAGGGGAGATAACTCTTTTCAGCGGAAAACGTGAGGCCAAGAGGGCGAAATGGCCAATCGGAAGGATGTTGAATTCAGATCTCTGCAGAAAATGGTACTGTTCAGCAGGGATGTCTTACTCCACCCCCGCATTCAGCTGACTGTGTCCCTCCTGATTACCACTTATTGCAATCCCTTCTTTTAGCTGCTGTAGGACGTAGGCGATCAAGGCCCTCCACATCTTCCTGTCCCTTGTAGCTCTTACTAATTTTGTCTTTTTGTTATTTCTTCCAAACTCGGTTCTCCCATCAGTTTAATAAAACTTTTCAAATTTGTCTTTCCCTCAATCTGTCCTGCGAGTATCATATTTTCCAAGCCCTCCTTCCTCATTGCGTGCCCCAAAAATTTCAACTACCTCTTCTTGATATTCTGTATAAGTTTCCTTTTTTATCCAAAACCACGTCGTTGCTCGCATGTTTAGTCCATGGTGTCCTCAGTATCTTTTTGTAGAACCACATTTCGGTTGTTTCAAGTCTCTTCTTCATCTGTGAGGAGATTGTCCTGCAGTCACTGCCATATAGGAGGACTGATATTACATAACAGTTCAGTACTCTTTTCTTTGTTTCTGTTGTTTCAAGTCTCTTCTTCATCAGTGAGGAGATTGTCCAGCATTCACTGCCATATAGGAGGACTGATATTACGTAACAGTTCAGTCCTCTTTTCTTTGTTTCTGTTGTTTCAAGTCTCTTCTTCATCTGTGAGGAGATTGTCCAGCATTCACTGCCATATAGGAGGACTGATATTACGTAACAGTTCAGTACTCTTTTCTTTGTTTCTGTTGTTTCAAATCTCTTCTTCATCTGTGAGGAGATTGTCCAGCATTCACTGCTATATAGGAGGACTGATATTACGTAACAGTTCAGTACTCTTTTCTTTGTTTCTGTTGTTTCAAGTCTTTTCTTCATCTGTGAAGAGATTGTCCAGCATTCACTGCCATATAGGAGGACTGATATTACGTAACAGTTCAGTACTCTTTTCTTTGATTCCAACGAAATTTTCCTGTCTCTTAATACTCTGCTTAGCTTTTGGAATGCATCTTTGGCCATCCCAATACGTCTTCGAATCTCTTTGTCACTCTTTCCTTTCTCTGTTACAATACTTCCCAGATATTTAAATTTCTGTACTTGTTTGATTTTGGTATCCCCGAGTTGTAATTTGCATTTCGGGCTCACCTTTTTGCTGATAACCATGCATTTATGTAGTTTATATTTAGTCCTTTCTTCTCGCTTTCCTTCGCTTCCTTCTGTAGGAGCCGTTGTAGTTTCCTTTCCGTGTCTGCTATCAACATTGTCAGCTGCATATCTTTGGTTGTTAAGATTGTGGCCGCCAATAATGAATTCTGGTAGGACTTACAAGACTGTAACAACAACTTAGACCAATCAGTCAGTTAATTGCCATATGGGATATATCCTTGGAAGATCACGTCTTTTTCGATTCATGGCTGACTAGGCAAGACTTTCTCGCAGTCCGTTTCGTTTCTGCGATAGACTGGTTGCCAACCAAGGCTGTAGGACCCAATTTATTTAACCGATATCTGCGAGGGTTATAGATAGATTCATACCAATGAAAGTCGAACTCAATTTTCCAAATTCTTCTTAGACCAGTTCGCCATCTCAAAAAGATGAAGGATTCTGATTTGGATCGTAAAGCTATCTCAAATATGCGGAAACGTAATGGGAAAAATTATATGAATAAATCTGTGTAAAAATATCTGAAAATTGCCTTTGAAACTCATTTTTTGAATCAGCTGAGAACTTTTTGTTCTGATCCAAAGAAATTCTCATCATTGAAATGCATTTTACAAGACCGATTTCAGAATCGCAAATGTTGATTATTCGTGTTTTGTTTTTGTTTTTTTTTAACTTAATATAAATAGATTCTTCAATTTAATCATTGACTTTTCTTTCCTGATTCTGTTATTCTCAAGAAGCTGTCTAATACGATTATAATTTTTGTGTATCCTATTCCCTTACAGATCTCTCTATCAAACATACATCTAATAGAGAGAGACACACGCAAACACACACATACACATATATATATATATATATATATTCACACACACATATATTCACATACACACACACATATATATATATATATTCACACACACACACACACACATATATATATATATTCACACACACACACACACACACATATACATATATATATATATTCACACACACACACACATATATATATATATATATATATTCACACACACACATATACATATATATATATATATTCACACACACACATATACATATATATATATATATTCACACACATATACATATATATATATATATTCACACACATATACATATATATATATATATTCACACGGATATACATATATATATATATTCACACACACATATATATATATATATATATATTCACACACACACACACATATATATATATATATATTCACACACACATATATATATATATATATTCACACACACACACATATATATATATATATATTCACACACACACACATATATATATATATATATATATTCACACACACACACACATATATATATATATATATATATATATATATTCACACACACACACATATATATATATATATATATATTCACACACACACACATATATATATATATATATATATATATATTCACACACACACACACACATATATATATATATATATATATATATTCACACACACACACATATATATATATATATATATATATTCACACACACACACATATATATATATATATATATATATTCACACACACACACATATATATATATATATATATATATTCACACACACACACACATATATATATATATATATATATATTCACACACACACACACATATATATATATATATATATATATTCACACACACACACACATATATATATATATATATATATATTCACACACACACACACATATATATATATATATTCACACACACATATATATATATATATATATATATATATATATATATATATATATATATATATATATAAACTCTGACATTTACTCTAACTATTGAACAATTTAGTTCATGCCACCTTTCTTCAGTACAAGAACGCACAATTTTCAAATTTAAAAAAATTTCAACCTCAGTGTCGCGACTGCACGCTCCAAAATGATTCTTACATTTAACAATATCTCATTGCTAAAAAAACACTCTTTCGGTCTGCACTATCATTCGATGTCTCATTACTACCTGGAATTGAACAAAAACACACTGAAATGTCTACCTGATGATGGTCGTTCGAAACGACTGAAATCCCGGCTAGTAGAAAAAATAAAACCTGATAAAACCGGAATTTATAAACAAGGATCATACCATTCATTAACGGATCCGAAGTTGATTGTATTTTATTATTAAATATTGTTTGCGAGAGTGATTCTTGCCATATAATTAGCTTCAGTATTTGTTTTTCGTATGAATGATTTACGTTACACATATATATATATATATCTATATATACATTCACACACACACACACACACATATATATATATACGTGTGTGTGTCTGTATATAAAGGAAAAAAGACAATAGGAAAACTGTAGTTTTAGCCGACGCCTTTTGTCCACTGCGGAGTTTTTTTTGTGTTTTTGTTTGTTTTTTTTTAAGTCAAAAAACGAAATGAATTTATTGAAACAAAGTATCTATAAGCAAAATGTCGTTAAGACATTTTGTTTTTCGTTTGTTGATACTTTGTTTCAATAAATTCATTTCGTCTTTTGACTTAAAAAATCCGCAGTGGGCGAAAGGCGTCGGCTAAAACTACAGTTTTCCCATTGTCTTTTTTCCTCTTTATACATATTCTTTTTCTACAGATTAAACCTGATAGATATATATATATATATATATATATATATATATATATATATAGTTAGCTGGCCACTCGTAGCCGAGGATATACGTCTACTGGGGCGGCTAGCTAATCCCCATTGCATATATATTTGTGTTCAACATCCACTCTCTCCACCTACCTATTTATACACACGCACACATATATATATATATATATATATATATATATATATATATATATATATATACACACACATATATATATATATATATATATATATATATATATATATATACGCACGTTTATGCGTATGTCTGTGTACGTATTTATTTGTATACATTTATCTAAGTATATTTATAATTCTTTGTATGTGTGTATACACATGTAAGTACATGTGGGAATATATAACTTGTTTAGCGGGAATTAAAGTTTTAATTTGATGTCAATAGATTAAATTCAAAAAAATTCTTTCTTTGATGTTTCGAGAATAATATATATTTTTCTTTCTGTCGCTTTTGACTGGAGTATTTTTTTTTTTAAATCGTAATATACATGAACGTACTGACTGTAAAAATGGAGCAGTTGCAAGTGGCCCGCTATTTACCCTGGGGGAAATTTTCCAGCATGTTAAATCGTTTTAAAAATCAGTCAAGTCCCTGAGTGAGTTTTTTTTTTTTTTTTTTTTTTTTTTTTTTTCCTGTGTGCCTCTGCCAGTATAATTGTCTAGTACTTGGGGCCCTTACCGTAAGGCTGTACCCCTACGTTGCACTTGCAAGATTAGTGTAAAGGCATTCACTGATGTCGGTGTGATTCCAACGAAAGCGTGCGTCGAGGGAACTGGCCAAATTTAATCTACCCACACGTATGACCTTGTATCATATTTGTCCTTGTGGGGAGGCGGATGAATAGTTTAATTTTTTCAAATTCATCTTGAGACATAGCGAATAATAAAAGGTAAAGACGACTTTTTAATTTGAAGATTTTTAATTTTGATAATTATTTTATTAATTATTTATTAGTATTAAATACTATAAATATTCTTATAAAATATATAGTTTTAACATAAGCTATAATTATGGGTGAAAGTGCTCATTATTAGGATAGAGCGTGTGTAAACATGAAAAGGGACACTGGGGTCAACATTCTGTTTCTTCAGGCCAATTGTTTTGATATCAAATTAAAACTTTTGGGTCACTAACACAAAAGAGAATGTCTCGTATCGAGAATATTTAACATCGAAAAACATAAGAAAAAAATAAATTATTTTTAATATGTGCAACTCTCCACGCTTTGCCTGATGAAGGTCACGAGACCGGAAACCCGTGTAGTAAAATTATGGAAAATAAAGTATATATTTAACAAAAAAAGAAAAACGAAATCCACATTACAACCAAAAACGTTTGCGGTTTCTCTCTTCTTTTAACTATACACACTTTTCTCTCGTTGGAACTACTATATATATATATATATATATATATATAGTGTGTGTGTATTTAGGCAGCAATCCTTCTTTCATGCA
>OZ038509.1:85876915-85879415 GCA_964036315.1 Acanthosepion esculentum
TTGGATTTCCTCCTTCTTCTTCTTCTTCTTCTTGGCTTTCTTCCTTCTTCTTCTTGGCTTTCTTCCTTCTTCTTCTTCTTCTTGATCTCTGTAGCGTTCCAGTAATTACCTGATTCCTCATGCTATACCCTACGTTTAAAAGCCCTAGTCCACGCCTCAAATGGAGTACTGCTGTCATGTTTGGGTGGGAGCTGCCCAGTCCTCAGTTTTCAGCTCTGATAGAATCCAAAAGCGTCTCCGCATCCTTTTGGGTGACAAATTTTTTACCGTCCTCCAACCTCTCTCTCATAGGCGGCCATCGCTACTTTCATGAAAAGTGCTCGGGCGAACTACATTCGTTAATTCCCCCGGGGGTCTAACCTTCACGGCTAAGACCCGCCATGCGACACACATTGTAGCAAACCTCTCATAGTCCCTCCATATTCCATCGATGAGAATTTCGTTTCACTCCTGTGGAACTGACTCCCTCACTACAATCTTAACGGTTAATCCTAGACTTGAACAGATTATCTTCCCCCTCCTATTCGTATAAACTACCTCTTATCGTATCCCTCTACCTCGAGTGGCTCCCCGGGCCTTGCACAGGGTGAACCTTACTGTAAAAAAAGAAAAAAGATAACATAAAATAATTCCCAAATGCCTGTATTTTTTAAAATCTTTTCACCCCAGGCAAGTGGAGAATGCCGCTAGTTCTCAAGGTTTTACAGATCGTGAAAATGGGAGAAAAGACTGGGTACAGGGGGCTTGGAGAAAATGGCCAAATATGAACGGGATTCAAGGTATTGCATTTAAAATAAAAAAGATTGTAGTTATCAGGGAAGTAAGTAAACGGAAAGGAATTCCACAGGTGGGAAGTGTGAGAAAAGAAGAAAAAGATTAGAAGTGGTGGTTGCATTTAACTATTAAAACAGTTAAAGGATGGGACCTAACTGCCAATCTAGTAGTTGCCGTGAATATATTTGTAGAAAAGACAGACGGTTGCCTAGTCACTTCGGTAAGAAATTGACTGAAGTCGAGATGCCAGGTCAGGATCGATTCCTCTATCCTGTAACGTTTTTTTTGTTTTTTTTTTTTGCCTTTTGCTTTCTTATCGAGATAAACAATAGTATTGACTGCATCAGATTTTAGCAAAAGGCTGAGACTTCTCCGGCCCTGTTCCAGCTTTGCACATCTCATCTGGAAAGAGACAGTGCCAGATCTTTTAAAGGCAGGGGTAAAATTATAGACATTTATTAATTCTACGGCTTTTGTCAAGTGCACGTGCGCCAAGCGAACAGCATTCTTTTGAGTGGGAGGAGGGAGACCCGTGAATAAAAACATGCACATTCAAGCAGACGGAAGACACAATTTGTAGAGTGAGGGGCACATACAAGCACACACACACGCACACGCACACAGAAAGCCAAGAAGAAGAAGGAAAGCCAAGGCTACAAGTAGTTATACAAAGCTGTGTGTTGTTATCCATTACTGTAATTTTTCATTATGCTTTCAAATGCAAAGGTTGACAGCCATGCTTTGCGTTCATTAGAACGTGAAAAAATTATCCATTATGGAATTTTCTTTTCTTCAATGTTAATGAACACTAAACACGTAGAGTCAAACATTCAAACTCTCCCTGTGTTACCTTTACTATTGTTTCCTGAGTTCTCCCCTCACTGGGTGCCCACTACTCGTGGCCTCGTACTAGAAATAAGATAAGCTTTGTAAATAACAATTTATCCAATGGTGTTGCTCAAGTAATCTGGCTGGGATCCTAGTGTCAGGATTATCTATTAAGGAAAGATCAATATATTGGGATATTGCTAATCCATTTGAGTCCACTTCCTACAACGCCCAGACTCTGAAAGAATAAAAAAAAAAAAAATGAAAGAACAACTAATAATAATGTTGTGTATTGAACCTCCCTCGCAAAAAGATTTATTGGGTACATATGACATCACAAATTGTACCGAACGAAGTAGTTTAAGATCTTTTCAAAGATAACAATTGACATTGCCTTTAAATTTTTGAAGATCAAAGGCAATAAAGCCACTAGGACGCAAGGGGTTACTGAGTGCTAGAGAATATGAGAAAAACTACTATTAAGGAGAGAAGACAATAAAAGAACAAGAATTAAGAAGACAGAAGATAACGATTGACATTGCATTTAAATATTTGAAGATTAAAGGCACTAAAGCCACTAGGACGCAAGGGTTTACTGAGTGTTAGAGAATATGAGAAAAACTACTATTAAGGAGAGAAAACAATAAAAGAACAAGAATTAAGAAGACAGAAGATAACGATTGACATTGCATTTAAATATTTGAAGATTAAAGGCACTAAAGCCACTAGGTTCCGCCTCGAGCCGGTTTCCGCCTCTCTACTTCCAGCGTCTCTGTCTGATCTCCGAATTTTTATTCACTAATTATTATCTTTATTTTTTCTTTCCTAATGAGGGTAGTAAGATTTTCCTATCGTCCGACTCGCACGCCTCCCCGCGATTTTTAACCAGGGTTAGGAG
>OZ038509.1:85884415-85914415 GCA_964036315.1 Acanthosepion esculentum
TTGGTGTCTGTTGGATTTTAAATCAGTCCATCGAAACTTATATATATATTCATACCTATGCATACATTCACACCCACCCCAGTATATACATCCATCTTGTGTATGACGATAAATTACATCTGCTTCCTTGGAAAGACGATAAACTACGTCCAACAGCAAGGCCTCTGATCAGGAGGTTTTGAAGAGCATGGAACCACCTCTTAATTGCTGTTGTTCCCAGGTCCACCCTGATCCGAGGTGGTAGCATCTGTTAGGGCCCGGTTATGGGAAAATAGTTAACCCCCAAACTGGGGTCAAAAAACTATGAAAGGGTAAAAATAGCTTTTAATACCAGAAATACTTTTTGTAAAAAATTATTGCCAGCGATAAATTTTTGAAGAAAGAAATATATTTATAGAAAAAAAATAGATTTATGAAGGAAAACGAATACTACCAGCAATAAAAATCTTGTCGGCATTAAATGACCCATTGAGGTGTTGATATGCCGTAAACCAAACCAAACCAGGTATATACATTTATTAGATCGTTTTTTGTATACTTTTACGCACATGTACATATATACATACATGGCTACCCATTTATACCTGTACATAGGCACACCCCCCTCACAAACACACACACACACACATATATATATATAAATATATATATATATATACACACATTTTAGACCCTTCTCATCAAATATCCCAACACATTTTATCTTACAACAGTACTGTCTTTTTCACATTCTCACCTGAAGAAGTCGGAGAGAAATTCGTCATTTTTCGCTTTTCACTTTATCTCATTATTTTCATTCTATATATTTTAATCTGCACCACACAGGTTCCTTTCTATGACCACCTTAATAATATTTATTTACAGGTGGACGGCGTCTCTATGGGATCTGTCCTTGGTCCAACATTTAGCAATTTTTATATGTCACAGCTTGAAGATAAAATTTTTGGTATTATTGAAACACCTACCATATACCTCCGTTATGTTGATGATATCCTTATACTTGCTAAAAATTTTGATAAATTAACCTTTTTGCAACAATCCTTTAAAAATAATTCAGTACTTAATTTTACACATGAACTAACTAAAGATAATAAGATTCCTTTTTTAGATGTTTTAATAGATACTAGTAATGACACTTTTACCACTTCTGCATACAAAAATCCTACAAGTGAAAACAATTGCACCCTCAACTATCTTAGTGAATGCCCCATTAAATATAAACGGTCAGTTATTTCTAACCTAGTTACTAGAGCAAAACTTATCTCTTCTACCAATAAAATATTTCATAAGCAATTGACTAACATCAAGCAAACCCTTATTAATAACGGTTTTCCTAACTATCTAGTTGATAATGAATTTGATAGATACTTCTCAGACCTAACAAGAGATACACCCAGATAATTATCCTCAATTAACCTCTTTTACAGAGGACAAATGCATAGACAATACAGCATGGATGTAAAGGCCCTTAAGTTTATAATACACCATAATGTGTTTCCTGTTGATTCTAACAAAGCCTTAAAACTTAATATATATTATAGTAAATTTAAAACCTCTAACCTGATAATGAGCAATAACCCTTCTCCAGTTGCTGCGGTTGTTGATAGAACCAATGTTGTGTATGAGTTTAAATGTCCTATGGAAGAATGCTCTTCTAATCCGCATATATACATTGGATTTACAACCACCCGGCTCTCCAGATTATTAACTATGCATCTAAATAATTCTAGCTCCATTAAACAACATATTATGTCACATACTGTTTCCCTTCTGCAATCTGATATACGTAAAATACTTATAGATAATACTAAAAAAAATATATATATATAATGTTGTATAAGAGAGGAGAGAGAGAGTAAAGATTTTCTTAAAATTTGAATGCCAACAGGAACGCCGAATGTCCGTGTTAAAATGAATTTAGGAAGTAAATTCCCAGATTCTAGGTTTAAATCGGAATTTAGTCATCCTCAATGAATGAAAGTTCTTACAAAAACCATCTACAAACATTCCACAACACTAATTGTCGCAAACAACTCGCCGAAAATGATTAGATTTCATCAGGAATATAACACATGCGCGGAAAACGAAGTCCTCATCTCCGGAAGGCCTTAGTCCGCTTGTCAGGTGATTCTATTGTATTGAATATACCACATCATGCCTATCAAGAAGATATATCTCTCTGACCATAGCTCAATTAAGTCACATTTAAACATATGCGAAAACTTACCAAAGTACATTTACTCGTAGAGATACAAGTATAATAGCCTCATTCACAACAAAAAAAAAGACTAAAATCAATGCAAGCACTAATAATAAACAAGAAAAAGTCAACACTTATAAATATATGAAAACGGTCACAATGTGCTGATCGTGTTTGGAAAATAAATAAAAAATTCATCATTCTTATAACATATAAAAACCTACACATTGAGATATTTCTTTCTTCTTTGATAATTGTTAACAGAATAGCTGAAAGCGCTCGGATATATAGGACATTCGGGCAGTTTCTACACGCTTTAGGTCCAGAAAAGTAAACACTTATACAAACACAAGAGAAATTTAATAAAAAGCTTAATCACAGTAACTTGTCAGTCGTCTTTACTTGTGTGTGTGTGTGTATGTATATATATATATATATATATATATATATATATATATATATGTTTGCTAATTCTTCGTAGTGAGATAGTGTATGTATTGAGGAGGAATATACACACACATACATACACGCATGACAGAAACACACGATAATGGAAATAGATCTAAGAACGCACAGGGGTCATTAAAACATTAAAAAATAAGATACCGACAACTAATTCATCATTTCTCAAACCAACCTTAATTGTTTCATGACCCTTCGCGCAGAACTCTTCACTGCCATTTCAAGAAAGACATTCGAATTACCAACACAAAAACAGAGAATGTCTCGTATCGAGAATATTTAACATCGAAGAACATAAAGGAGAAAAAAATTAATTATTTTTAATAATATGTGGAAATCTCCACGCTTTACCTGAAGACGGTCGCGAGACCAGAAACGCGTGTAGTAAAATTATGGAAAATAAAGCATAATATTTTTTTTTAAATCCACATTACAACCAAAAACGTTTGCGGTACCTCTCTTCTTTTTAATATACACACTTTTCTCTCGTTGGAACCACTATAACCTCTTCCTTTTATTTACATATATTTTAAATAAAAACAGACCACTTTAAGGTTCCATATAATAAATTATTTCACCACAGCCCTTTAAAAGGGTATATATATATATATATATATATATATATATATATGAAGAAATATAGTTTTAAGGTGTGTTATATTTATGGGATAAAGTGCTCTATATTAGAGATAGAGCATATATAAATATAAAAATGAACATTTAAATCAACACTCAGAGGCGACAGGTTGTTTCATGCTAGGCGCAATTGTCAGGTCTGACGACCTCTCTCTCTCTCTCTCTCTATATATATATATATATATATATATATATATATATATATATATATATATGCTGTAATGTTTCTTTTGATTTTTCAGTGTTTAGTTCAAATATATGGAATCTGCTATAATGTATTTTTTTTTGTCTTTCCAGAACCTTGAACCCCGAAATGAGTGTCACCCTCCCGTCAGCATCAAGTGACAGCAGATTTACAGTGCATCAAGTGGCCACGAGCTACATGTGCAGATTCTGCGCCAAGCAATTCGTTTCCATTCGAGAAATGCAATTGCATGTGCTCCAACACAGCCGCGGCAATGCACCTTTGAACTGCGCCATCTGCAGCAAGTCGTACCGGACGCCGTCGAAGCTGCAACGACACGTCAGAGTGCATAGCGGAGAAAGGCCGTACATCTGCAATCTGTGTGGCCGTCGCTTCACGCGCTCCGATCACCTGAAGCAACACATGAAGGTGCACTCGCCCAACCGACAGAAGAACATGTGCCGGCTATGCAATGCCCGTTTTACCAGCTGCAACCTTCTTGGATCTCACCTGCGGACTCACGAAATTCACCAAATTCACCTGTGCCGTTGCTGTGGCGAGGGCTTCCCCACAGCAGAAGAACTAGACCAGCACAAGAAACTTCATGACGTCAAGGGGACGATACGAGCGAGTCGAGGCCGGCGTAATGCAGCCCACCATGTAGTTTCTGATTTGGACATTCTTTCTGCTGATGGAAGTGGCGATCTATCCCTAAGAGGGGACGCCCTGATTGAAAAGCCCAACCTCCAAGGTAGCAAGTGGATCGGTTGTGCTAGGTTTTGTCTCTCGCAGATCCCGGTAGAAAATAACAATGGAAATGGGGACACCACCAGTGGAACGGGTGCAACAACTGACGGCGCCGATAACCCCCGCAACGCACTCGGTGACACTTCCAAACAACAGTCTTCAGATCACGAGATGGAACCAGTGACGATTCACGAAGACTCTGGATCTCCTGACATCGAGATTCTGCCCGAAGACATGTCCAAGAATCGACCACCAGAGACAGACGAAACGGAAGAAAGAAATGACCCAAATGCTCGTCCCAAAATGGTGGTATCCCCTCTATCGAATCCGCCAGACAACAGTCCCCCAGGGCTGGCAAGGAGCTTTATGGAGCCTGCATTACCTGTCACAAACAATACTAGTATGCTACCCCTTCCAAGTGCCTCGTGTGACGACATTTACCCTCCGGCCTCGGCTAATATGATGGCTTACTATCCTCATTTGAAAAGCTCGGCCAATCTCCGGGCCCTGATCAAACGCGAACCTGAAAATATGGAACACCACAATATGAGTTACACTCGCAATCTTTTAAATGCACCACCGGCTATCACTCGGCCCCTATACACACACCCCCAGTATGACCCCCGTATTTCGTTCTCTCCTTATTTTTCTGCTAGCTATCTTGAGTATTTATACAGCCAGAGTAGCCGTAATCGTAACATGAGTTCGAACCCGACGGGAACCCGTTGCGACCATTGTCATATTTGGTTCGAAGATTTTGCAATGTTCATGCTGCACAACAGTCTGCACTCTGCTGACGAAGCGGATCCATTCACATGCAAAAAATGCATGAAAAAACTTGGGAACCGGCTAGAATTTACAGCTCACCTAGTGTGGCATTTAGATCCAATTCTAGATTAACTTGTTGTGTGACGTTTCGAGCAAGTATTATTCGAACCGGCATCTTCAGGCTGATTTTTTTTTTTTTTTTTTTTTTTTTTTTTTGATCGCAACCATTTTAGCCGGTCCTTGCTCCGACCGCATCCAGTCACATTTGGATCGGAAATTTAAAAATATTAATAATAATAATAATAATCAAACCGTCGACGAGATCTGAACTCGTTTACTGTAACTTAAGAACTTCTTTTTGATGAAATCTCCGTGGACAAGGTTTTTTTTGTCTTTTCTTTAGTTGTTGTTCTTTTTTCTTTTTTTTTTTTTTTTAGTGGGTTGGGTAAAGTTAGAAATTTTTTTAATTTTTTTTTTTTTTTTTTTTTTTTTTTTTGAATCATGTCCAGCGTCTTTCCCTAAAGATTGAAACCGTAATCTCTTTCTTTTGACAAATGATCCGAGACATCGCCATTCATACACACGAGGTGGTTCGTCCGCTCGTAATTTCTTGGGATAGGACGCCGGTCGTAGAGTCGCGATCGAAACGACCGATGTGCATTCTGGTTTGAATAAGCCGCAGGGATATGATGTCGACGATTATTATTAATATCATTATCTACATTATGACTATGGTATTCGTTGTTGTTTTTGTTGTCTGATCAAAATGTAAGCATGTATGTGATAATTCGCAAACGGAAACCGACATTTTATTTTTCAGAAATGGATTTTTGGAACATAATGGAAAGTTCGTTGACTACGGCAGTGACCCTCATCCTTTGACATACAATATTGTACGATATATATATATATATACACACACACATCATATCCAACGTCGATAACACTACTAACTTAATGGATATTTGTGTATATTCACTAGTATATACTTATAGCTCTGCTTCATAACATTGAGCACTCTATTTATAACAACTTAGGAATAAATATACTTACGTACGTGCAAATATTTGTGCATGTATATAGGTTTTTCCTACCCATTCCTATATATATATATATATAGGAAAAATGTATAATTTTATTATATATATATATATATATATATATATATATATATCAGATCCGTAAGTGGAGAGGATAATCCAAATGGTTCTTTTAATATAAAATATTAAAAAGATAGATCCTTAGAGAGCTCAATGCATAGAATACAGAGCATTAAGATATATATCAAAGAAAAGCTTAACACATCACGAAAATACGGTAATAAATCATGATTTATTTCGACCAGAAATTCTCATCAGACGGAAGATATAAATGGTATAAAATTATAACATTTATATATTCGATCCGATGAGACTTACTGGTCGAAATAAATCATGATTTATTACCGTTTTTTCCTTATGTGTGTGTGTGTGTCATTGAATGTGACATCCAAGGAAAATCTTTTAAAATTTTTTTTTTTTATTAAGTTTTTCGAATATTCTTTCAGTTTAAGGCGAGGCCGGGTGGTGGGGGTTTTAAGAGATGACAGAAAGAGTTCGTTGTGATTTTTGACTCAAGCGCTTTCGGATAACTCCTAAACCATTTTTAATTTGTCCGTTGTTAATATTGCGATATAAGCTGCATTATGCGATAGTAGTTGTAATTCTAACCATTCAGAACGACCCCCCTGGAAAATGGCTAATGAATTGACTGAAGACGCTTGGGACAATAATCATAACGAACAGTTCCAGTATCGTCTTTGCACCGCACCCAATCCTAAAAAACTTTTATGAAAAAAATTAATAGAAAAAAAAAAAAGTTTTTTCTATTCTGTTACAGTCGATGAAACATGTATAAAAGTAAAATTCCTCCTCAAATATTATATATATATATATATATATATATATATATATATATATATAGCATAATGAGAAGCCACGCATACTTTCTTAATATGTATATAATATAGAAAAACAACTGAAAAGTTGCCAAAAAAAAAAAATTTAATGTTTTTTTGTGAAAGTATTTATTTATTTGATATTACAGATGGGCCCCGATCTTTCATCAGAAATGGCTGTTTTCAGAAGTTTGTTTACATTAAGTAGCGAACGTCACGTCATATGGAATGCAACTGTGTTTGAATATTTCTAACGTAAATCTAACTGTAGTAATATTTTAGATGTTGTTTAAAAAAAATTTTTTAAACTATATCTAACAAAGATTTCTCTGTTTAACTATTGAAATATTTATAAAGATTTAAAATACCCAAGTCTTTATATATATATATATAATATATATATATAATTTGATATTTCAGATCGGCCCCGATCTTTCATCAGAAATGACTGTTTACAGAAGTTTGTTTACAAGTAGCGTCCGTCGCGAGACGCGGACGTCACGTGATATGGAATGCAACTGTGCTTGAATATTTCTAATGTAAATCTAACTGTAGTAATATTTTAGATGTTGTTTAAAAAATTTTTTTTAACTATATCTAGCAAAAATTTCTTTGTTTAACTATTGAAATATTTATAAAGATTTAAAATACCCAAGTCTTTATTTAACCGTAGTTTATATGTATTTAATTTTAAAATCCAGTATATTTTTTTATTTTAAAATTAAATACATATAAACTAGGTTTAAATAAAGACTTGGGTATTTTAAATCTTTATAAATATTTCAATAGTTAAACAGAGAAATTTTTGTTAGATATAGTTTAAAAAAAATTTATTAAACAACATCTAAAATATTACTACAGTTAGATTTATGTTAGAATTATTCAAACACAGTTGCATTTCATATGACGTGACGTTCGCGACGGACGCTACTTAATGTAAACAAACTTCTGAAAACAGCCATTTCTGATGAAAGATCGGGGGGGATCTGTAATATCAAATAAATACTTTCACAAAAAAACATTAAATTTTTTTTTAATTTGCAACTTTTCAGTTGTTTTATATATATATATATATATATATATATATATATATATATATATATATATATATCACATACAGTACTAGTGTTAATAAAATAGTGCTCGGTGTAATTACAGAGCTATGAAGTATATATTAATAAATATACCTATTAACCGTTAGCGGTAGCAAAACTCGGAGTTTCGTGCACAACCCAATCTTCAGGTGCTGGATAGAGATTGACCGTTATATAATTTAAAGTTAATTTTTTTTTTTTATTAAAATTTAAATTATGTAATGTCCAGTCTCTATCCCGTACCTGGGGATTGTATTGTGTATGAAACTTCGAGTCGTGCTATCAGTGAAGGATAATACACATATTTATTAATATGTATCCTTATTAATATATATATATATATATATATAATATATATATATATATATATCATGGTGTCAGTGGGATAGTGAGAAAAAAGACATTTAAGTTAAGCAATCTTTGCAAAAAAGTGCTCGATATCATATATAGTCCATTAATAGAATTAATGTAAGTAAAAGGTTTGTCACTGATTGATGTTACTTTCAGAATATATATATATATATATATATATATATATATATATATATATAATTTAAAATGATAGTTGCGCCTCAATTTTGAGCAAATCTTGATCCATCTCCAAATAAGGACAACGTCGTATTTTTTTTTTTTATGTTTCATTTTTTTTTTGTCCTGCTAGAGTTTTACATTGTCTTGTACAGATGCGGCAACATTGGGTCTCTTTTGCGGCAGTTCTTGCATAAATTCCGCATCACGTAATTTCTCTGTGGCGTCTTCGATGGTTTTTTTTTTTTTAGACCTGCCTTACTTAGACAGACGCGACCGTACTCAATACACGTTAGATCAAATTTTGTAACGACGTTTTCAGCCATTTTAACATCAATACCCTTACGAATATCTCTCTTGATTTTTTTTTTTTCAGGGGCAACACAATTCTGTTTAAAGTCTCCTTTGCCATGGTGCACCGTTTTCCTCCAGGATGAATACTCTAGAGCTAAGTTTTCTTAGTCAGTTTCAATGATGTTGGCCTTCTGAAGGGTGTTGGGGCATTTATCATAGTACCGGCTTTCGAGCTGGTCTTTTGCCTGCGGCCAAATCACCGTCAAGAAACAGCTCAGGGATCTTATCGCCCTTCATCCTGTAATATATATATATATATATATATATATATATATATATATATGTAAAAGATAATAGGAAAACTGTTATCCGACACGTTTCGTCCAATGTGGACTTTTTCAAGGCAAACACGAAATGAATTTATTGAAAACAGAGTAACTATTAACAACAAACAAAATGCCGTTAGCAACTAACTGAATTTAGAAATCGCTATTGTCCTCACATAATGTCAACTGAAAATTACGTCAAGTACTTTCACGTGTAGAAATCTTGTTTTTATTGTTGCGTTGATGCAATTTTCAGTTGACAATATGAAATTAATAGCGTTTTCTAAATTCATTTACTTGCTAAGGACATTTTGTTTGTTGTTAATAGTTACTTTGTTTTCAATAAATTCATTTCGTTTTTCCCTTGAAAAAGTCCACATTGGACGAAACGCGTCGGCTAATAATACAGATTTTCTATTTTTTTTTAACTTTATACATATTGTCTTTTTCTACAGGCTAACTCTGAGAAATGTTCCATATAAATATATATATATATGTATATAGGTTATGAATTTTTGTGAGTATATTTCTAAGTCATAAATCAATGAACTTTTGTGATAGTAATAAAAAAAAAGGTATTAATTTGTTTTTAGTTCTTGTAAAATGACACCCCAAACCGAAAATTTGATTTTATCGTATACGCCATAAGGGTAAGAAATTTTTTAAAATTCAGAAACTTTTCAATTTGCCTGTAATGTAAATATTAATTATTTTGAAATATAATAATTGTGGCACCTGGCCCAAAAAGTAGGGAGTGACGTTAGGCTGGTCATCATTAACTATCCGATATTTAACACCCCCCACATGGGTCGTATATGGCACAAGGCCGGTTTAATGTGGGCTCTTCGAGCCCGTAGGCTCGGCCAAAAATATGCCCATTAGAACCCGTATAAACGGGTTCAGGGACTGTCTACCTCCCCGGACGAAACTTTGCCCTGCGGCAAAGCCTCGTTCGAGTTCCTCTCCGCCAAAGCAGAGAGTTCGACAGGTGTCACACGTGGTGACTTCCTCATTAACTATCTTATACCTAACTAATCCGATTCTCGACCCATTCATTCAATATAAATAACACATATAACCAAAATAAGGCATCCTTCGCCTTTTACTCCTACATATAACGCATACATAAAGGGAACCTACAAAATAAACCCCAAGACTTTAAAATTTACTGATGATGTAATGAGATAGTACTCATGTAATTTTAAAGCATTTAATAGTTTATAACTATATCATAACACATAATTAATCAAAAACGAGTTCTAAAAGGTTCCAGGAAGTTCTAGAAGGCCCCAGAAAATCGTAGTACTATTATACTTGTATACGATTTTTGAAATTTCATGTTGGTTGTGGGGGTAAACTTTTCTTTGAAAAATAAACCGAATTAAACCTTTCATTATTTTTTTAACAAAAGTTCATCGAATTATGATACAGGTAATCAAATATTTGACAAAAAGTCATCACCCATATATATATATATATATATATATATATATATATATATATATGTGTGTGTGTGTATTTAGGCAGCAATCCTTCTTTCATGGACATTTCATTGAATAGAACAGACAAGGTGCTTTGATCTAGTTTTTTTTATACAATTTCTGATGCGATCTAATAATTTTGTCCTTTTCGGATGATAGATTATATAAAAACTGTCCGAATGTTCTTTTTCATCCGAGCGCTTTCATATTAATATAGTTAATATATTTCATCCTTAAGAATAGCTAAATGTATAGCCGAAAGCGCTCGGATAAAAAAAACAATTGAACAGTTTTTATATAAGTTATCATCCAAAAAGAAAAAAAAATTATTAGATCGCATGAGAAATTGTATAAAAAAAACCCTAAATGAAAGCACCTTATCTGCCGTATTCAATGAAATATATCTTGTAAAATGTGTATATATATATATATATATATATATATATATATATATATATATATATTACGAATTTGTGACTGATAGAGATAATTCCAAGGAGAGCTCAATGCAGGCTATAGAGCATTATAATAATAAACAAGAAAAAAAAACTTATATACTCATTTCGGTTATAATTTATTTCGTGAATATCTATATATTCATATCTTCAGATCGAATCTTTTAGTCTTTTTCTTCAACAATACGTATCTTACATTGCAATAATAATAATAATAATAAATAAAAGACGCTAAAACTATCTCAGGTCGATTTTACTTTCTACGACCGTTAAACCAGGAACATTAAAGTATCCTCGGACGACGCTTATCAAAAGAGCTCGTAAGGATAACATCACTTTATTCTCTTTTTAAGGTAACAGAACTATTTCTCATTGTTGATCGGTTGCGTCAATGTTTTTGCTACCTGCCACCCTCTTGGCCCCCAGCCCACATTCTGAGCACTTCCCCCTCCCGAGCACTTCCCCTCCCGTTCTCATATAAAAACGCATCTTTCTCAGTATAAGCCATACTAAACATCCAAAAAGCGACTAATCTAACACTGTAAACATACACATCTTTCGACTTTTCTAAGACTTTTCTATAAATAAGATGTCACCAGACTAACACTCGTGGCTATATCTATAAATCTGGAGACCTAAAGCATTCACCTCTTATAGACGCCGTAACAAATTACGCCTTGTAGATGTCTGTTCTAGCTGGCGTGTGGTGCGTCCTATGTAAATAAAATACAAATATTCGGACATTTTGGGCAACAAAATAGTCATACGTTCATGTATAATATAAATCTATTGTAATTTTTTTAAAATTTAAAGTTTTTTTTTTTAAATTTAATTTTTTAAAATTTAAACTTTAAAAATTTTAGAATTAAAAAAAAATGACAAGAAATTTATATGACAAAATCTAAGTCACTTAAACAAGGACCATGGATGCTTTACAAAAATTTTTAAAAATTAAAAATAATTTTTAATTAAATTTTTAATTAAATTCAATTAAAATTTTAAAAGAAATTTAATTTTAAATTTTAATTTTAATTAAATTTTAGTTTTTTAATAATTTCTTGTAAATGGTACTTAAGTTTAAGATTTTGTGATATAAATTTCTTGTGATTTTTTTAAATTTAAATTTAATTTTTTTAAAATTTAAACTTTAAAAAATGTCAAATTTAAAAAAAATCTAAGTCATTTAAAACTAAGGGCTATGGATGCTTTACAAAAATTTACAAGAATTTTTAAAAAATTAATTTTTTTAAAATTAGTTAATTTTTTTTAAAAAGTTAAATTTAATTTTTAAATTAAATTAAATTTTTTTTAATTTCTTAAGTTTACGATTTTGTCATAAATTTCTTGTAACTTTCTTAAATTTAATTTTTTTTTTTTTTTAATTTAAATTTTTTTTAAATTTAAACTTCCAAAAATTTTAATAAAAGAAACATCATCAAGAAATTTATATGACAAAATCTAAGTCACTTGAACTTTAGGCGCACGGATGCGTTACAAAAATTTACAAAAACTTTTGAAAAATTAAATTTAGTTAAATTTTTAAAAAAAATTTAAATTTAGATTTTATTTAAATTTAATTTTTTTAATATCTTGTAAATCTTTTAAAAGAATTCATGATTAAGTTTAAGGGACTTAGAGTTTATCATATAAATTACTTGTAAATCTTAGACGTTTTGGGATGAGGAGTTATCATTATTTATAGACGGACTATTGTCCTCATCTCTGAAGATGAGGACAATAAAACCGCATGTGGTTGTTGAAAAATAAATAATTGTTAAATTGATTCTAATACCTTCGTACGAACTCCTGTTTTTAACAGCCCTCTATAGCTCCCTTTTTCTTGCAGCTCCCTCAATTTGGGGGGGGGTACCACACCGCCAACTATGGGAATTTCAGCTCGAGTAAAAAGGATCAAACTTGCTTCAAGTAGTGCCTCATGCAAAGTCTACGAAATTACATTTAATTTTAAAACTAGGAAATCTGACTGTTTTTGTGGGATGACGAGTTATCATTATTCACATTATCTATAGTCGGACTATTGTCCTCATCTTTGTTGTTGTTATCCCAACATTTCCTCTGTTGCGCCCCCCGGTTTCCCTCGGGTGTATAACGACTTCGTTAACCTACACGATATCCCTGAACATGGGCAGTGGAAAGAGAACGGTCGGCACGCATAGATTAAATAACGGGCGCAGTACTGAATTCCCTGTAGGTTATCCAGATCGATATACCCCTGATGAAGGCCGGGAAGCGGGCACAACAGCTGAAACGTTGTGATAAAAACAACAAGGACGAAGACAACAGTCCGAATATAAATATTGTAAATCGGAAACGTACACGATCTTTTAATCAAAAACCACCTGCATTTGTTTTTGTCTTTTCCGTTCTATGGCACAATCAATACCAGGCCTAAGAGTCACTCGAGGTAGAAGCTTACTGAATGAAGCTGTTGTAAAGACTTAAAGGATTTAATGACTTAATTTGTTTGTTTAACGGCATATCGACTCCTTGTGGGTCATTTTATGCTGAAAGTCTTAAAAGGAGGAAATAAGGAATGCTTATTATGAGACTATGAAGGAAAGATAACTTGAATAGGTTAAGAACGTAATAATCGGGAAAGCATTGTCTCGGGAGTCCGCTCCACAGAGTAAAAGTTCTAGGGAAGGAATTGTCTGGGTAGAACTTCCTCCTTACGAATGGAATACGATGAAAATAAGTTTGAAGATTTAACATAAAAATAGTAATGAAATGGCAACGTTTTACCCATGGGGAAGGATTTATAGGTTAAAAGTAATTCATCTGCTATAAGGCTGTGTAAATTCTGTTAAGGTGAATAAGTGAGGAATTGGGCAGCAATGGTGTGTCTTTGATCTGAGCTGACTCTTGTAAAGATACTCCCATTGCAAGAGCAGTTACATTTTGAAAATCTTTACTAGAACTGCTTATTTCATGAGAAACAAATTTAGGAAAAGGAAATATTTTTCATAATTTGCTAAAACATGTGAAACGAAAGAATGATTTCTATAAGCAGCGATAATTTTAACCCCACCCACACCAACTGGGGTCGACTCGAAAATTGGATTTTTCTTTATTCGAACTGTTTAGGTTTCAAAGCTAATGTAGAATATTTTAATGCCAAATGCTTTGAAAGTTTTTGTTATTTTTGGGGATTTGATATAATAAAAACATATATGTATTACTTATGTTTTAGTGGGTACACGTGTTTGAGAAAAACTCTGCCTCTAGAAGGATTCGAACCCGCATCCCTTTCCTTTTTCTATCAGAAAAAAAAATACACATTTTGAACCAAAGTGTGCCTCTAACAGACCGGCCTTACAGGGCAAGGTTGGTGCAATTTGTCTTTTGTAAGACTTCACAGTTTAGGCCGGTTGTCATTAATTTCAAGGTTTAATCAAGTAAAAAAACCGATAACAACAACTCGAACTCGTGTAACCGCTAAAAATAACGGATCTGTTAATGTCAGATAAAAATCATTTCAAAATATATACTGGGGGGGGGGAAACAAATATTCGTACACATTATTATTATTATTATTATTATTATTTAAAATATTATTTTTAGTGGATACCCGTAATTGAGTAGACGTTTCGTTTTTTATTAATTTAAATAACATTTTCTTTCGTCTGCTAATCAGCACACTC
This sequence comes from Acanthosepion esculentum, assembly GCA_964036315.1. Classification (NCBI taxonomy): domain Eukaryota; kingdom Metazoa; phylum Mollusca; class Cephalopoda; order Sepiida; family Sepiidae; genus Acanthosepion; species Acanthosepion esculentum. The sequence continues at coordinate 85,899,189 of OZ038509.1, forward strand.
GAGAAAACTTATTAAAGAACAAGTGCCCCTAGGCAGGATTCAAACTTGCCCCCAACCCCTGGCACATACGAGTATCCACTAAAAATAACTTTTTAAGTAATAAAAATGGCGAGTAAAAAAGAAATAAAATACATTAATTTTTCCCTTTTATTTTTATATATATATATATATATATATATATATATATATATATGAACTTTCCCGTCGGTTTCAACGTATGAGGCTCTGACAACTTAACCAATTCATTCAGTTATGGAATTTTGTGCGATAATCTTAAGAGGTACTTAAGACCCGCTAGTGATTTACAAAGAAGGCCGCATATGGAGCAAGAGTGAGGATTGTGGGATGGGATCACTGTTAGATTGGCTGACCTTTTAGCTCTTGCTCTCGCTTCTTGAAGACGATTCAGACGAGCAGACATAGGGTTACAAAATATAACCCTTATATATATATAGAAAGAGAGAGAGAGATCCGTCTACTAGGGCGGTTAGCCAATCCCTATTGCAGACGCTCGCTCAGGCACATTTGTGTTTGTTCAACACCTACAGAGCCCACCTGTGGTTTATACTGCAACTATGCTGAGCAGACCTTAGTTACAGTTTCTGGGAGAGAGCGTGTTATCTAGTGTGATGAACAATCTGAACGAGGCCAGCACCCTCAAACCCTCGGTCACGATGACTTGTGACTTCCTGTTAGCACAGCTATCGACGGCCCCCAAGGGTCCCGTCTACCCAATTTCAGTCACAAGAATTGGGTGGTTTCACAAGGCGTCGTATGGTTTCCAAAGTTGCCGCACGCTGGGATCGATCCCTCCAGTTCCGATAACATCTCCTTCCTGACAAATCGACCATGGTGAGATTCGAACCTGAGTCTGATGGTCAGACTGCGAACCTTCTAACCCTTTGGCCACGTGCCCATAGAACTTGTAAATACAGTTTGAACAACGGTCAACATTGCAGATGTAATAGCAGTTTCCCATTTTACATCTTGTGATATAATTCATTTTACTCTATCATAATTCGATGAACTTTTGTTCAAAATAATGAAGAAGGGTTTAATTCAGTTTATTCTTCTTTTTCTTTTTCTAAAACCATTTGTAGAAATATATGTAAGTATAGCAGTACTATGACATTCTAGAGTCTCCCAGAACCTGTTTTTTTATTTGTAAGTTTGCATGTTATGTTATGGAAATATTAAATGCGTTAAAAATAATTATTATCCAATTACATCATTGGCAAATTGAAAAATAAATCTTCTAAAATATTTTGATTTTTCATCCTTATTGCGTAAATGGCAAAATCAAATGTAAGGGTGACCTTTTTCAAGAACTTAAATTAATTACTTTTTTATTACTTCTGCATAAATTTCGTCGATTTATGACACAAGAACATAGGGTTACAAAATATCATAACTCTTATACATACATATATATATATATATATATATATATATATATATATATATATAGGTAACTATACTCGTCTCGAAAAACGTTCGGTTTCTTGATTTGCCAATAATCAAATCAATATCGAAGGGAAAAAAGGTTTAAAAAAAAGAAAGAGCCAGGAAAATGAACGTCTGTCAAAAGTAATCGTACAGGTTCAAAGCCCAAAGAAAAAAACCTGGACACGAGTAAACAACTAACTAAAAAGGTGCTCAATACAAAAGTAGAGCAGACCTAGTCAAACCTAGAGAGCCAGACAAACCTACCAATGTTTCACCTAAGCGGATCGTCAGGGAAAACTGGCTTATATATATATATATATATATATATATAAGATTGGAGATTTAATAGATTTCATATAATTCATTGTGCCTAGAATTTAAAAAAAAAAAAAAAACATCAACAGAATGCATTGGTCGGACGTTTCATCCTTTTGGGGACTTATCGGCAGTGCGCATCCACTACCAAGAATCGAACCCGGTGAAGGAAGACGTTGCTCTTGGGATCGATTCGAGTGGATTATGTATACTTGGATGAGTATCATCACTGGAATCAGTTAGTTTCCTCTTCGTCACCGAGGCCCGCTAACCCAGTGCTATGACGCTTGCCTCGTATCGTAATGGTTCGGGTTCGATTATTTCTTATTCTAAACTCAATGAATTATGTTTATTTATATATATATATATATATATATATATATATAATCTTTTAACTTCTCTTTTAAACATGTTGTGTTGAATGTCAAAGACAACATAGTCCTGCATATTCTCTTTTGAATTTTCTCATATTTTCTAATGAGACTTTTTATTAGTAAATATGAGAATATGCAGGACTATGTTGTCTTTGACATTCAACACATGTTTAAAAGAAAAGTTGCTGCCAAATTACACACACACACACACACATATATATATATATATATATATATATATATATATATATATATATATATATGACAGTATTAATACATGATTCACTTTTGCTTTCTGTAGGGTCTAAGATTTCTCTTTTTTCTTTTTTTTTTATGATGCTTGTCTGTGATTTCGTATAATCTAAGTGTATTGAACAGAAAAAATAACTGAAATAATTTGTGTGTGTGAATGATTTTCTTAAAGCAATTGAAATAAAGAAAAGATTTTGCAGATGAAAAATTTATTGACATGTTGAAATTCTTTAACAAAATTTTTTAAAATATATATATATACGATTATAAAATTGGAAAATAAAATAATTTTAATCATTTTATTCTCACCGGGTTTTTCATGAAAATAACTTGTCTTTATAAAACTCTTCTCGGGGCTGGAAAATCTTTGAGATCGGATGGCAATCCAGTTCCAGAACCGATGTCTTAAGAATTACTCGAACAAAACAGGCATTAAATTTTGAGCATCCTCCATAATAGATTCCTCCTCCTCCCTTCAGTTTGGTTCAGTTTTTATTTTACGACATATCAACACCAATGGGTTATTTAATGCCGACCAACTTTTTAATGGTAATATTTTTCCTCAAAAATGTATACCTAGTAATATTATTTTAAAACATGTATTGCTGGTAATTATTTTATTTCTGGTAATAATTTTTTACAAAATATTTTTGGTTTTAAAACCTATTTTTACACTTTAATAATGCTTTTTACCTCAGTTTCGGGGTTAACTATCTGCCCATAGCTGGGACCCTAACAGGTGTTACCACCCCGGCTCAGTGTGAACCCGGGAACACCAGCAATTAAGAGGTGGTTCCATGCTCCTCAAAACCTCCTGATCAGAGGCCTTGCTGTTGGACGTAGTTTATCGTCTTACCCAGGACGCGGATGTAGTTTATCGTCTTACCGAGGACAATCTCTCTTTAGTCTTGTAGAGTATGGAACCACAGTTCTCAACAACACTAGGCGTTGCTGCTACGATTTCTTTCTTCTTCTATGTGTCGTATTCTTTCAAGACGTTGGCGATCATGGCCCTCCACAATTTCTTGTCATTTGTAGCTCTCACTAAACTTTATTTGCCATCTCTCCCAAGCCCTGCTCCCGCTATCTATTCACTCAAACTTACCAGGTAGGTAGTACGTTGCTTTCCTTCGCCCCTCTTATCTTCAATCTGTCCTGTGAGTAACAAACTTTCCAACCCTCCTTTCCTTATGTACCCAGAAATTTCAACTGTCTTTTCCTGATGTTAAGCATAAGTATTGTTTTTGTTGCCTTTGTCTTTAGAACTCTGTCGTTGCTCACATGTTCCGTCCATGGTATCCTCAGCATCCTTCTATAGAATCATATTTCTGTTGCTTCAAAGAAGGAAACCCTCTGTCAATACTGAAAAGAGCCATAAAAGCTACTGGACTAGAGAAACTTGTTCCTGAAAAATTGTTTTAAGAGAAAGATTTTATAAATGTCAAACGAAGTCTAAATGCTCGTTTAAAGAATGCCAAATGTTTCCTTATAGGGAAACGGATAATATTACCATTTAATATTAAAAATGAGAACAGATACTACACTTTGATCCCAGTCTGATGGCCAGGGAGTAAAGAAAGGTGTAACTCGCGTAGCATTGGCTGCTCGGTCAATAAATGCTGAATAGTTATGGGTTGATTAGTAATACTCTTATCACTAAATCATTTAATAATTTCTAAAAAAAAAAATATATCTTACACTCTAAAAATACTTTCAGCCTTTAATTAAACTGCAAAAGGTTGATAAACCGTAGAAAATAAATCAATCATTCTACATTTTTAAAACTGAAAAATAAAAATGAAAAAAATTCACATTATGCTTCAGGGGTTCTTTTAGCTTTCGAAATAGAGGGCGCTTTGAAGATGGGACATTTCCAGGATATATATATATATATATATATATATATATATATATATATATATATATATATATATATATCCAAGTATAGGATTGGTGAATACGGAATAAATTCCAATAACCCAAAAAATACCATTCTTAAAAGAGTGCTCAATACAGAGTAGAGCAAATATAATTATTTATTCGAAAATTATAACATAAATATGTTATAAAATCACTATAAAAATAGCCATTTTGTTTCAACACTTCTAGTGTTTTATCAAGTGACCATTACTTGATAAGACACCAGAAGTGTTGAAACAAAATGGCTATTTTTGTAGTGATTTTATAACATATTTATGTTATAATATTTAAATATATATATATATATATATATATATATATATATTGGCAGCATGTCATTACTAATGCATATGTTATTAAAGATTATTAAACGGAAAAGTTCCGTAGTCTTTAATAACACATACCTCAGTTTCTATATATATATATAGATCAAGAACAGTTTTTGGTGGAAAAATGTATTCGTGTCACGCCCTTTGTCACTTAGGCCTTCATCGGACTACCAAGAAAAGAATATAGAAAACTTTCGATATTGGCGATATGCGATTAAGAAGCCAGGATCAAATATCGATAATCCTGATTAAAAGATTATCCAAGGAATTCATGGGTTTCATTTTTAATCTGATATTATTTCTTACTCATCTTTAAAAGGAGTAATTGAATATTTCTTGGCTAAGAAGCACTCTGCGTCCAAGTGGTCTAAAGCCCACCAGAGTTAGACGACGGATCCGACTAAAAAAGGCTCATCTGACTGGTCGCATTCACCCGGGATCGGATGAGTCGGCTCCGTTAAACGAATTTGCCGTATCCCGAACGAAAACCGACCAATCCCGACAGTCGGATGCAATTGCGAATCCATAACAGGACTCTCAGCTGCGTGTATACATAGTTTAGGGTCATGCGATCCGAGCGGTGATTTGTTTAAAGCGTTGAAACGTTCGCTTTCCACCCCTCCAACCCAATTCGGTGGTCTCGGGGGACGCATGGGAGGGAGTTTGACCGTCAGAGGCGAGACACGTGGTCGTGAGGTAAGCATGTTGTACATTCAACTTCGCAAACCAGCAGTAGCTCGCCCCCACTGTCCAGCTCGGTATACTGTCCCTTCGACCTCATAAGAGTTTATCCTCCTTTATTAAGACTCGCATGTGCAAGCCGGTAGACATAATTCAAAAAGTTTGAAATAAATAAACAAGGCGTCTACTCAAACAGGTGTATCCACAAAAATAACGTTTCTAGTAATAAAATAGGATATTGTATTTTATTTTAGTGCTATGATTGGATTATTATTTAGAAAAGGCGTGAGTATCTTTTTTTATAGTTATTGATTAAATAGCTGGGCCCTCTTGCTGATCGTGGCAACCTGTCTAGGAGAAGGAAAACATTGAATCCAAACAGGTGTCGATGAGCGCGAAAAAGTTATTCCTTAGATCGTAGCTTTGTCTCGTCAGTAACTGACCCTCCTTCAAGCATACCGGACTTTAACTCTAGATTCTGAAGAGGATATTGAAATGCTGATTTCGGATATGGGTATCGCTTTATTCACCGAAACATCCACCCAGGCACACGCAGTTTCTAATTGAAAAGAACCCAAAATTCATAAATATAAATGGAGCTTCTAGGCTCAGAAGTTTCAGTCAAAAAAGGGCCTAACTTTAAAGCTGTTAAACTAGTCAAACACTTTTATGCCCATTAATAAAAGTCAGGAATAAAAAACACTACCCCTCAGTTATGTGTTTTCATATAACATCGGGAGTCACCACTTTCTGTAGAGGAAATCGCATGTGAAAAGAAATAATCTTGAAGCACACCTCGACAAATTTAAATAATTTCATTATCGAGTATAAAAACGTTTTCTTTTAAGCTGAATAAAACAAGTTAAAAAGTTCCTCGCAAACAATATTCATACGAACTATGTTTTCCTTTTTTTACAACACAAAAGAAATTAATAATTTTAGTATAAGATGAAAGGTATGTACAAAATTATCACGGGAAAATCTACAATATACGTTATATTATTTATGCGTAGTGTAAATTTAGCAGCGGCAGGCTGGTCAGCTAACTACCAGCGCAAATACAGCTACGCTTTATTTATGTGCTGCTTAAGTATTTTCGTAATGTACACTGCGCAAACTGTTTTATGAAAATATTTTAAAAGCTAGAAATAATTTACATAAAGGAAGTTTAGTACTAATTAACTTAATTTGAGTATGCGAAATTTTGCGTAATCAGTATTATTTACATTTCTGTCGAAAATATGTTGAAAAACTCGTTTATTAATTTACGCTACGCTATTTATAAGAAAAAATCGGATCACAGAAAGTTAAAAGTTAAATTTATTAAACTCAGTAGTTTTATTGGTTAATAAATATATTTCCCAATTTTTAATATCGCATTTTAGGAGGGAAAATATAGTTAATAATTTTCTGAATGTGGGCCTTCATTTTTTTAGCACAGGAGAAGAAATGGTTGTCTGCTTTTTCAAAGCTTGAATTGTGTTTGAGACAACCTCGCTGATTGTTTATGATTTATATATTTTGTTAATATCAGCTTTCCAAATAAAAAATAAATGCTATAAAGTTTAGACAAAATGATTATTCGACCTTCAAGTTTAAATATTGTTTTATTTTAAACCATCAAAACTATCTGTCTAAATACACTTACCTACTGAAGAATATTTACGTTTAAATGGCACTTGATTTTAACTCTGTCGAAATCTATACTTTATTATTAACAAAGTATTCATATTCTCCTAAAGTGGCCTTGTGCCAGACTAAAGATAAAAATATAACCCCTAAGCCCCACGCCACTATAAGTCATCTTCGCCATCATCGTAAAGGAATCGATCAGCAGTGAACAAATTAAATTCTTGGATACGATATAAAGCCGACGACACATCTGTTTCTCTATATCACTGCTCATCAATGTGGATATATAAAATTGATACAACAATAGTTAATAAAAATGACCACGCTACTGCCCCTGTCTGAATGATTGGATTTCTCTGTGTCATTAGAAACAGTAAATTATGAATTTATCTGTACGTTTATATATATATATATATTTAGATATAACCCCTAAGCCTCTAAGTTTCCTTTTAAGGCTTTAAGAGTGTCAAAATATATACTTTGATATTAACAAAACATATTTTTTATATCATCACCTTTTTATTATAAAGAATGATTAAGGTAAAAAGTTTCTGTCGTTTGTGTTTAAATGACGTTTTATTTTAAGGCTTCGAAATTTTCAGAAAAAAAACACCAGGCTTTCGAAAGTGTTACGATTATAAAACATGGAGACATTTTTTTCAGGTGGTGATAGTTTTTTTTGTTTTTTTTTTAAGTCAAAGAGAATAATCAGAATTAAAAAGATTAATTAGGTTCTAAGATTTATCCTTTTTGACGAAAGATTTTTGGAGATTGCAAATTGAATTATTCATTCCTACACAATCAAATGATTCAAAATGTTCACATGTAAAAAGACATCCCTTACAGATTTGGATAAACTATCTTTAAAAAGCAAAACGATTGAGGCCTCAAGTTCTAAGCCGTGGATTTAACTTGGTTAAGAACCATAGTAAATATCATTAAATCGGGAGATATCTCAATTGGGGAATATATATATATATATATATATATATATATATATATATTTAAAACATTTTTATATTTATACATTCTTCTTATAGATACAAATATTTAAATGTTCTGTTTATAATAAACAGTATTAAACAACATTTACCGGCCTGAATGTCCGAGAAATTCCCATAGAAAATATTCGTCCTCCGACAGGAATCGATCCTGTACAGAACCGTCATATAGCCTGACGTGCCTTTAACCGATTTGGCCACAAAGGAGTGTTCGGTTAGCAACGTCGATTTTACTGTTTTTAAACTACAAACTTCCATGATTCTCTCACCTACTGTGAGAATTTCTCGGACATTCAGGCCGGTAAATGTTGTTTAATTCTGTTTATTATAAACAGAGCATTTACTTAAATATTTCTATCTATAAAAAGAATGTATAAAAATAGAAATGTCTTAAAATAATTGTCGGACTTTGTCCATTTCATAATATATATATATATATATATATATATATATATATATATATATATATATATATAATTTGGCAGCAACTTTTCTTTCAAACATGTAGTGTTGAATGTTAAAGACAACATAGTCTTACATATTTTCTTTTGAATTTTCTCATATTCTCTAATGAGACTTTTTATTTGAAAATAGTTTCGAAATATGTATTGTCCATACGATGACCTAGCGCTTTCGAACATCATTGTTCATCTTCAGGGTCAATATTTTAGTCAAATTTTTTTTTTTTTTTTTTTTTTTTTTTTTTTTTTTAAACAAATCTTTTTCACGCTGTCACATGATAAAAATCTACGCCATGCACGTGATATAACATCATCGCGTCTTTTGAATTTAAAAGGAATTTAACGTTTTTAGTTTGTAAAAAAGTAGCAACATGATTACGCTACAAGATAATTGGCAAATGTTTGTTTAAAAAAAAAAAAAAAAAAAAAAATTTTGACTAAAATATTGACCCTGAAGATGAACAATGATGTTCGAAAGCGCTAGGTCATCGTATGGAAAATACATATTTCGAAATCATTTTCAAATAAAAAGTCTCATTAGAGAATATGAGAAAATTCAAAAGAAAATATGTAAGACTATGTTGTCTTTAACATTCAACACTACATGTTTGAAATATATATATATATATATATATATATACATATATAAGAAGTACGCCTCGCTCTTAGCGGAATTATATTTCACTTATCTGCGACTGACGCAATCATCAAAAGGTTTACTGTTCAGAATTTTATTACGATAAACAGATTTGCAAAAGATATTTTAAAGAAGACTTAAGTGAAACAAATTAACAAAAGGACACACATAAATATTTCATTTAAAAAATATGTTTTTAATATGAAAATAATACAGAACTGTGAAGCAATATCGGTCCTCCTCTATGGCAGTTAAAGATACTGACGGTACCCCACTGAAGTTACTTTTCTACAGAAAGATGCTGAGGATAATATGGGCCGAACACGTAAACAAAGACAAAGTTTTAGAAAAAAATGGAAACAAAAAGGCCCCTCATGCTTAGCATCAGAAAGAGACAGTTGAAATTTCTAAGGCATATAATGTGAAAGGAAGGCTTAGAAAATTTGACACACACAGGATATATTAAAGGCACGATTGGGTACTTCGACGTGGTGAAATGGTCAGCAAGCTTGTCTCACTTGATCAGTAACGACTGAATAGTGAGTTCGATCCTCACTGGGTGCCCCATACTTTCGGCCTTGTGCCACATCTATGCTACACTTAGAAAATCATTTGAGGCACTTCGACGTGGTGTAATGGTCATCAAACTTGTCTCGCTTGATCAGTAACGACCGTATAGGGAGTTTGATCCTCACTGAGTGCCCCGTACTTTCGACCTTATGCCACATCTAAGCTACGCTTAGAAAATCACTGTTGGTCACTTCGATGTATAAGAATACGAATAAGCTGCTGTAAACTAATGGTAGAACAGGGATTAGGAGAGACAGCAAAGAGACAGGCAATTGTGGAGAGCCATGATCTCCCACGTCCTGAAGGGACACGGCACATACAAGTACCAGCGTATGTAAATAGTTGACTGAAGAACTATTAGGAGAGATAGCAAAAAGATACACTTTACTAAGAGCTACAAAGGATAGGAAATTGTGGAGAGCCATAATCACCCAGATTTTGAAGGGACACGACATAAAGAAGGAGAATTTCAATTTAAATATCCTCAAACTTTGAGTCATCGGTTATTGAGGAAAAGTGTCCAGTTAAAAACTTTTTTGTTTATTGATGACTAAAATGAGTTGTTATCTAATTTCTTCTACGCCAGCTTTATGATGTAAGCCAATAAGATTTCGTTATGAAAGTGATTTGTAGCTACTCTGGAATTTTCGTATTTTTTAAAAATAATTTCACTCCATGTAAGGCAATAAATCCACTAAGACACAAGAGGTTACTAGGTGTGAAAGAATTGGAAAGGAAAAACATTACTAAAGGACGGGAACAATAGAAGAGTAATCTTCAAAACAGGAGATAACGATTGATATTGCATTTAAATTTTTGAAGATCAAAGGCAATAAAGCCACTAGGACGTAAGGGGTTACTGAGTGTTAGAGAATATGAGAAAAACTACTATTAAGGAGAGAAGACAATAAAAGAACAAGGATTCAGAAGACAGAAGATAACGATTGACATTGCATTTAAATTTTTGAAGATCAAAGGCAATAAAGCCACTAGGACGCAAGGGAGTTACTGAGTGTTAGAGAATATGAGAAAAATTACTATTAAGGATAGAAGACAATAAAAGAACAAGAATTAAGAAGACAGAAGATATAGATTGACATTGAATTTAAATTTTGGAAGATCAAAGTTAGCTGAAAAGCATGGAGCCAGAAGAGAGTTCCACAAGCGAGAAGTGCGAGAAAAGAACCTGTTAACATAGAACTTACGGTTTTATCTCAACGATACAACTGTGAACTGATGAGGCCTTTTGGCTAATATAATACTGTATTAAAATTCATATCGTCAAGCTACCACCCGAACAATTTCCATGAAGCTATTTATAGAAAAAGCACAGGCAGGCAACTTTACGGTGGTGGGAAAGTGACTGAAGCCGAGATGCCAGGTCAAGGCTAATAATATTACTGATTTTTCTTTGAATTTTACCAAGAATCTCTAAATATACAGCAGAAGTGTGGCGGCAATATTCAAAGCAATGGCGAAAGGTAGACTTATAGATATGTAAGATAGATTCTGCAGAGAGATATTGTCTCGAACGACTCAGTGAACCAACATTCGTAGCAGCTGACCGAGCAATGGATTTAATATAGCCTTTCAACTTCATGTCGGCCGAGAATGCTAACCCGACAAGGCGCAGTGAGTCACTTTCCTGGAGGTTAGCATCAGCCATGCTGATTAAAGATAGAAAAGGGTTTCTCAGATGATTTGAATAAATCGAATAAGAAAATGCCTATTAACAAGACGACTGAAAATAAAATATAATGATATGCGCGTAGAATAGCGGTTATGGGATTGGCGAGCCGAGTTAAAAATTCTAGCAACTCCCAAGGAGTCGAATCAGCCTCATTTCCTTCATATTCCAATTCTAAAGAAGTAGTTATACTCAGACTACTTACCAAACTCCTGCGTGTATACTTCCCTGAATACTATTTATCCTTCTTATCCTCATCATCTTCACTCTCTACGACCTTTCACTCATATCACACCTCATTCATCACCACCATTGCAACAGTAACCATCTACCTTGAGTGCCTCTCGAGCCTTTAACGTAATATTTCTGCTAGGTCATCAGATGATGTGCATTAAAGAGGGAACAATTCTTCCTTTTCTATGGAGTGGACTCCTCTGGTGACGTTGAAGAATGGTACTTTAAAAAAAAAAGGTTTTCTCGTAGCCTAATGTTTAGGACACACATCGACTAAAGAAGGTTTTTCCCTAATAAAAAAAATCCGTTTTTGATTGTAGTCGGTTGGGGGGGGGGGCTACATGTTTCTTTTGGAAGACTTCTTTATCTCTAGGCCGGTTGACATCAATTCACTTGTTTGAAATAACACGACTGTCAATTCAAAAACTCATAACCACTGAATATAACGTTTATACTAATAAGAGATGATGTCTGTTTACAAAATACATTAATTGCCTACCGGTTAAATAGGGGGTCAATGTCTGATCCTTACCCCCCACCTTCCTTCTTCAATATTAAGTATTATAATAGAAAGAAATATAAAAATAAATTTTAAAACTCTCCCTTCCTCGACCATGTCTCTCATACCATCCCTCACCACCCTCGATGTCAACTTATATAAGCTTAATACTGCCCGTCAAAAGTGTAAATTTTAATTCATTTTTCGTTTCACCTTTTGAAAGTGAAGTCTGAAAATCCAGAGAAAAATAAAAGTCTCTGGTGAAATAAATTATAACAAATGGAACCTTAAAGTGGTGTGTTTTTCTTTAAATTAAATTATTCGCTCTGACGTAACATTGAGCTCTCAAGATTTCATCCTCCTTGGGATTATCCATACGGATTACCACGATTTTCGTTACTTATATATATATATCTATATATATATATCTATATATATATATATATATATATATATATATGTATATATATATGTATATGTATGTATGTATGTATGTATACAAATAAAGACAAAGAACAGACAGATTAAGAAACCACAGTTATTTGCATTCACTTTTTTTTAAAAGTGCTAAATATAACATAAAGCAAAAAATTATAGTATTATTTTTATTATAATATTTTACATCGCTACACAAAGATTTTCATGTTTCGGGACTTTAAAATTGCCACTCATCAGGCGATGTTAGATAACTTATGATGAAAATGATAAGCACCTCAGGTTAGTAATAATGGTGTTTCAGCCTCGAACTATATATATATATTATTTATTATAAACATATATATATATATATATATATATATATATATATATATATATATATATAATATAATATAAAAGGCTCAAACGCTAATATTCCATGGTTATAATTTATTACATTGGAATCGTAACCATGGAATATTAGTGTTTTAGTCTTTTATATTATATTCTTACTCTGTCTTGGACATTCAGTTCTACCTGGATTCTATCCTCTTTGGAATTCATATATATATATATATATATATATATATATATATATATATATATATATATATATATGATAAGATCATCCACATGCAAAAAAAAAAAAGCTAAAAATAATGGAAGCCTTATTGATAAAAACAAACAAACCAACACTTAATAATATTAAATTTGAACATGGACATAATATCTTGACCTTGAAAAAAATGTAAAACATTTTATAAAACATACAACAAACTATTTCTAATTTTAACAGTTAAAATATAAGCCTTGAAAATGGCTAAATGTATAGCCGAAAGCGCTCGGATAAAAAGAACATTCGGACAGTTTTTATATAATTTTTCATCCGAAAAGAAAAAAATTATTAGATTGCATGAGAAATTGTATAAAAAATAAAAGCACCTTGTCTGTCGTATTCAATGAAATGTGCATGAAAGAAGGATTGCTGCCTAAATACGCAAAAAAAAATTTATATATATATATATATATATATATATATATATAGTTAATTTTCTATATATATATATATATATATATATATATATATATATATATATATATATATATATAGTTAATTTTCTATGAAAATCTCTCGGACATTCAGGCCGGCAAATGTTGCTTAATACCGTTTATTATAAACAGAGCCTTTACTTAAATATTTGTATCTATAAAAAGAATGTATAAACATAAAAATGTCTTTAAAATAATTGTCGGACTTTGTCCGTTTCATAAAGTAGAATAGCTTTTGTTTGTATTGGTGAATTTCTTCTTATTCATTTTTTTTTTTTTTAGATTACTTTTTTTCCCATGCAGGAAGTACCCTCATCAGCGGGCAGAATATTTCCTCTGTGTCACTCGATGAACTGACAATATCTACAGGGAGAATCAAAGGTCGCACCCGATTACCGACACAACCGCTCTCGGGGTTTGACCTTAATCTTTACTGTGATTTGAGCTTCCAATATCTGAACAGTGCACAGCTTTTTACGATGAACAAGGTCTTTCATGATAACGCCCCCCCCCACCCCAAAAGATATTTGAAGTATTGACATGTGTGCCGGTCACCCAGTTGATCCACTTTAAAAAAAAAATTATTCATGCCATTGCCAACAGAATTTAAAAAATTCATATTTTCCAAGATATTTATTAGTTTTACCAGAATGTCCTCACTCACTTAAGAAGCGAAAATAAAGCAACACAATTTTTATGGAGTAACACCAACATTTCTTCTTCAAAATAAAGTCCATCATTCTCGACGATCCTCTGACAGCGATCAGACAGCATCTGAATCTGTCTAAGACACCAGTTCGCTGGCTTTGAAAAAGAAAACAGCAAACACTTCCTTCATTTCATCAAAAGTGTTGAATCGCTGGTCGCAAAGGAAATGTGCCATTGAGGGGAGTAGGCCATAGTCACCCGGAGCAGCATCGGGACTGAATGGTCGATGTGGAAGAATCTCAACACCATCCATCTGTTTGAATTTCTTAGTCAACCCGGCAGTGTGTGGCCTCGCATTGTCTTCCTGAAACAAAGCCCAACCTCGATTAACCAAAGCAGACCTGGATTCCAATCTGGGCCAAGCAGACATGGATTTCAGTCAGGGCCAAGCAGACCTGGATTTCAATCTGGGCCAATCAGACCTGGATTTCAATCTAGGCCAAGCAGACATGGATGAACTTAAAAGAGTGCTCAATGCAAAAAGTAGAGCAATAGTTATTTATTATAATTATCACATTTGAACATAGATTTAACAACTACAAAAATGCATATTTGTTTCGATGCCCAATATATATATATACAGAGAGAGTTTCTATTGCCCCATACGTATGGAAGATAATGCGTATGTTCCCATTCACACAAATACAGTAGTAAATACTGTATGTTGGTCTGCATTTTGGAGATTCATTGTGGAATTCACTTGACTCACTTGTAGCAGTTGACTATTTCTTCTACGAGCCGCTGGCGAATCTTATGCGTGTTGTTCTTGTCTTAAGTATTATCGTTCATTACCAACCTTCATTTGATTATTCTATTCAGAAACCTTCACTAGGTTACAATAGATAGACAGATAGATAGATAGATAGATATGTAAATTATTTCCCGATAAAGTGCATCTGTAAAGGAACAAAATGAATAAAAAGACAAGGGGAATAACTATTCTTAGCCGACGCGTTTCGTACTCTGAAGGACTTTATCAAGGTAATGTAGGATTTATTTTGTTACCTATGTTTA